>WSYH01005488.1:19242-44168 GCA_036426205.1 Ascaphus truei
CCCAGTAATCGAGAGGGAGAATGAGGGCTGAGTCAGAGTTTAAGCAGTTGAGAACAGCGGGAACTGGCGTATCTTTGTTATATTGCGGAGGAAAAGCGACAAGGTTTTTGAACATTTTGAATGTGAGGGGGAATGTGAAGGAGCGGAGTCGCCTGTGACCCTAGGCAGCGTGCTTGGTTACTGGGTGATGATGGGTACTTCAACACTAATGTGGAAGGAGGTAGTAGGGCCAGGTTTGGAGGAAGTATAAGGAGCTTGTTTGCCATGTTAAGTTTAAGTTGGCGGAGGGCCATCCAGGATGATATAGCAGAGAGACATTCAGAAATTTAGTCTGTACAGCAGGTACATCTCCTTCCATCATTCCCCTGTGTGTACTTCCCCTGTGTACCTGTGCTGCCACTCCGGCAAAGACCTACTGTATGACCTCTTCCAAGCAGGGGAAACCCCAGAATGCTGTGGGGGGGCTGTGTCTTGCTTTGGTCTCAGTCTTTGCAGGCAGGTGACACTTGTTTGCTTCTGTATGGGGATTGTAGCCTCTGTTGTCCCAAAGTGTGAAACACTAATAGTGTTGATGCTGGAAGTTATCTCTTAGTGCAACTGTCTTTGGGTTTGTGTATCTAGTGCTCCAATCACATTAAGCCTGCAGCCAACAGGGACACCAACGTGAGATACTTAACACAGGGAAATAGTCCAACCACAGGCAAGTTGCAGCTTCTGAAACACACACTTAAGAAAACTGTCCTGTCTCTTGCATTTGTTGAACCAGTGATTTGCAACCTTTCTATCGTTAAGCAACCCTAAAAATGATATCGTGATATTCTGGGGAACCCCAACCCTCTCATAGCGCGTCTGAGATCAGATACATGTGTAAGAACCCAACCCTCTCTAATAGCGCGTCTGAGATTCAGATGCATTGTAAGGAACCCCAACCCTCTCTAATAGCGCGTCTGAGATCAGATGCATTGCAAGGAACCCAACCCTCTCTAATAGGCGTCTGAGATCAGATGCATTGCAAGGACCCAACCTCTCTAAATAGCGTGGCTGAGATCAGATAAATTGTAAGGAACCCAAACCTCTCAATTAGCGCGTCTGAGATCAGATGCATTGTAAGTAACCCAACCCTCTCTAATAGTGCGTCGAGATCCAGATGCATTGTAAATAACCCCAACCCTCTCTATTAGCGCGGTGAGATCAGATGATTGTAAGGAACCCCAACCTCTCTAATAGCGTGTCTGAGATCAGATGCATTGTAAGGAACCCAACCCTCTCTAATAGCACGTTGAGATCAGATGCATTGTAAGGATCCCAACCTCTCTCTAATAGCGCGTCTGAGATCAGATGCTTGTAAGGAACCCCAACCCTCTCTAACAGCGCGTCTGAGATCAGATGCATGTAAGTAACCCCACCCTCTATAACAGCGCGTCTGAGATCAGAGCCTTGTAGTAACCCCAACCCTCTCTAATAGCGCGTCGCGATCAGATGCATTGTAAATTCTCTTCTTTATTGGTCCAATTTTATAATGAACTGAAAATTGCAGGGAAACCTTTAAGGGTCCTAGGAACCCCTGTTGAAAAACACTGTTAAACCTTTTGCAGAAGAAACAGTAATCACCCATGTCGTTTTGCGCTTTCTGGTAAAGAAATGGTTCTTCAGGACTTTAGTGTGTTTAGGCATTTTAGGGCCCATTCTACATCTGCAAAGCGGCCTGTTCAGGCCCTTTCCAACATAACCCTCATTGAAGGCTATAGGGATTTTGGACGGAAACCGGCACATCGGCGAATAGAATTCCCCCTTAGTGTATATAAATGCTCTGAACATCATGGACCAAAAATGTTTATTACAGATCAAATGCTGGGATCAAGCTGAACCCCTTAGTTAGTGGACATAATCGGGTCGCCGACAGGGGGGCGAACTGCTTGCGCGGCTACGGTTTCTCTTGTGGTGCCGGGCCCCGCTCTCCCAGACTGCGGGCGTCCTCACTGACTGTCCAACTGACCTCTGACGCTGGCAAGCGCTGGGCCTCTCTGTCATGCTGTTGCATGCAGGAAGATGATCCCAAGCTTGTTCGGCACGCGCTGAGTCAGCGTCGGAGGAGGGAGGACAGTCAGTGGAGGGAGGCCCGCAGCTGGGGAGAGCCGGGCCCGAGCGTGTGCCAGCGTCAGAAGCTCGGAGTGGGACAGTCAGTGAGGGAGGCCCGCAGACTGGGAGAGCCGGGCCCGACGTGTGCCAGCGTCAGAAGCTCGGAGTGGGACAGTCAGTGAGGGAGGCCCGCAGCTGGGGATGGAGAGCCGGGCCCCGACGTTGCCACCCGTCAAAGCTCGGCGTGGGACAGTCAGTGAGGGAGGCCGCAGCTGGGGGAGAGCAGCCGCGCCGGCGTGTGCCAGTTCTCAGAAGCCTCGGAGTGGGACAGTCAGTGAGGAGGCCGCAGCTGGGGAGAGCCGGCCCGACGTGTGCCAGCGTCAAGAGCTCGGAGTGGGACAGTAGTGAGGGAGGCCCACAGCTGGGGAGAGCCGGCTCCGACGTGTGCCAGCGTCAGAGGTCGGATGGGACAGTCAGTGAGGTGGGCCCACAGCGGGGGAGGCCGGGCCCGCGTGGATCTGTGCACGTAAGTGTCGGAGTGGGACAGTCAGTGAGGGAGGCCCGCACTGGGGAGAAGCCGGTGCCCGGACGTGTGCCGCGTCCGAGCTCGGAGTGGGACAGTCGTGAGGGAGGGCCCGCAGCTGGGGAGAGCCGGGCCGACGTGTGCCAGCCGTCAGAAGCTCGGGTGGGACAGTCAGTGAGGGAGGCCCGCACTGGGAGAGCCGGGCCGACGTGTGCCAGCGTCAGAAGATCTCGGGGGACCAGTGATAGGAGGCCCGAAGCTGGGGAGCGGCCGAGTGTTGCCGCGGTCAAGAGCTCGGAGTGGGACAGTAGTGAGGGAGGCCCGCAGCTGGGGAGCCGGGGCCCGACGTGTGCCAGCGTCAGAAGCTCGGAGGGGACAGTCAGTGAGGGAGGCCCGCAGCTGGGGGAGCCGGGCCCGGTGTGCAGCGTCAAAGCGGGAGAGGGACAGTCCAGTGATGGAGGCCCGCAGCTGGGGAGAACGGCCCCGCGTTGTGCCAGCGTCAGATAGCTCGGAGTGGGACAGTCAGTGAGGGAGGACGCAGCTGGGGAGAGCCGGGCCCGACATGTGCCAGCTCAGAGCTCGGAGTGGGACAGTCATTGAGGGGGGCCCACACTGGGGAGAGCCGGGCCCGACTTGTGCCAGCGTCAGTAGCTCCGGAGTGGGACAGTCAGTGAGGGAGGCCCCAGCTGGGGAGAGCCGGGCCCGCGTGTGCCAGCGTCATAAGATCGGGGGGACAGTCAGTGAGGGAGGACCTCAGCTGGGGAGAGAGCCGGGCCCGCCGATGTGCCAAGCGTCAGAAGCTCGGGAGTGGGACAGTCAGTGAGGGAGAGCCCGCGCTGGGGGAGAGCCGGGCTCTACCATGTGCCAGCGTCAGAAGCTGGAGTGGGACAGTCACCGGAGGGAGGCCCCGCAGTGGGGGAGAGCCGGCCCGCGTGTGCCAGCTCAAGAAGCGGGGAGTTGGGTACAGTACAGTGAGGGAGGCCCAGCAGCTGGGGAGGCCGGTGTCCGGCGTGTTGCCCAGCGTCAGAAGACTGGGAGTGGGAGATCAGTGAGGGAGGCCGCGCTGGGGGGAGAGCCGACCCGTGACGATTGTGGCCTAGCGTCAGCAGCTGGGAGTGGGACAGGTCAGTGAGGGAGAGCCCCAGTGGTGGACGGCCGCGGGCGACCGCTGTGCCAGCGTAGAAAGCTGGGAGTGGGACAGGTCTGAGGAGGCCCGTCAGCTGGGGGAGAGCCTGGGATCCTGAGCTGTTGCCGCGTCAGAAGCTCGGATGTGGGAAGTCAGTGAGGGAGGCAGCAGCTGGGGAGAGGCGGGCCCGGACTGTTGCCAAGCGGCTCAAGATCGGAGTGGACAGTCAGTGAGGGAGGCCGCCGCAGTGGGGAGAGCCGGGCCCAGGCTGTGTGCCAGCTTCAGAAATCTCGGATGTTGACTAGGTCAGTGAGGTAGCCCGAGCTGGGGGGAGAGCCGGTCCCTAAAGCTTTGCCAGCGCTTCCAGGAGCTGGGGGTGGGACAAGTCAGTGAGGAGGCGCCGCAACTGGGGGACTAAAGACCGGGCCCCGGGCGTGTGCCAAGGTCAGAACTCGGAGTTGGGACAGTTAGGTGAGGGGGCCCACACTGGAGGTTGGATGATGCGGTGCCCGACGTGTGCCAGCGTCAGAAGCTGGGAGTGGAGACAGTCATGGGGAGGCCCGCAGCTGGGGGAAGCGCGGCCCGGACGTGTGCAGCGTCAGAAGCTGGGAGTGGGACATCAGTGAGGGAGGCCCACAGGGGGAAAGCGTGCCCCGACGTGTCCAGCGGTCAGAAAGGCTGGAGTGGGGACTATCAGTGAGTGAGGCCGCAGCCGGGGAGAGCCGGCCCAGACGTGTGCAGCGTCGAAGTGGAGATGGGACAGTCAGTGAGAGGAGGCCCAGCAGCTGGGAGAGCGCGTCCCGAAGTTGTGCGTCAGGACGTCTAGTGGGACAGGTCTATAGCTCCGCGCAGTCCTCCGGCTTGCCGCGTAAAGCGAGTGTGAGCGGAGGGACCGCAGCTGGGGAGGCCGGCGCCCGTCGTGTGTGCCAGCGTTCAGAAGCTCGGAGTCGGGGACAAGTCAGTGAGGTGAGGCCGCACGCACTGGGGAGGGAGCCGGGCCCGACGTGTCCAGTGTCAGAATGCTCGGAGGTGACAGTCAGTGAGGGTTGCCGACAGCTGAGGGAGTATGCACGGCCCATGTGCCAGACGTCAGAAAATGGAGTGGGACATCAGTTGAGGAGGCCCGCAGCGTGGGGAGAGACCGGCCGCGCGTGTGCCAGCGTCAGAAGCTCGGAGTGGGACAGTCAGTGAGGAGGCAGCGCGCGGGGATGCCGGGCCCGGCGCTGGCCAGCGTCAAGAATCGGAAGTGGGACAGTCAGTGAGGGGAGGCCGAGTCTGGGGAGAGCGGGCCCCGACGAGTGTGCCAGCTCAAAGCTGCGTGAGTTGGACAACGTCAGTGAGGGACGTCCCGCTTGGGGAGAGCGGCCCCGAGCGTGTGCCAACAAAGCGTCAGAAGACGGAGTGGGAGCAGTCAGTGAGGGAGGCCCGCAGCTGTGCTGGTGGAGAGCGGGCCCGGCGTGTGCCAGCTCGAAGCTCGGTGGGGACAGTCAGTGAAGGGAGGCCGCAGCTGGGGAGAAGCGGGCCCGAGTGTGGCCCAGCGTCAGACTCGGAAGGGGAACAGTCATGAGGGAGTCCCGCAGCTGGGGGGAGCCGGGCCACGGACCGTGTTGCGCACGTCAGAAGCGCGTAGTGGGACAGTCAGGTAGGGATGCCGCGCACTGGGGCGAGCGCGGGCCGACGTGGCACAGCGTCAGAAACTCGGTGTGACATCAGTGAGGGAGGCCCCAGCTGGGGAGAGCAGGCCCGAGTTGTGCCGCGTCCGAAACCTGAGTGGGACAGTCAGTGGAGGGGTGGGGGATGCACAGCTGGGTGAGTAGCCGGGCCCGATGCTGCCCATAACGTCAGAAGCTCGAGCCAGATTGGTGAGACAGTCAGTGAGGGATGTGCCGCCAGCTGGGAAGCGCGGCCCGACGTGCTGCCAGCGTCAGAAGACTGAGTGACCTCTAGGAGGGCTGGGGAAGCTGTCCCCGCAGGTCAGAATGTAGGGGAGTAGTTGGAGCCCACAGTGGGAGAGGAGCCGGGCCCGACGTGTGCCATTGCAAGAAGCCGTATGCGGACAGTCAGTGAGGGGGCCCCACAGCTGGGGAGAGACCTGCGGGGGCCCGAAGTTTGCAGCAGCGTCAGAATCTCGGAGTGGGACAGTCAGTGGGAGGCCCTCAGCTGGGAGAAGCCGGGCCCGACGTGTGCCAGCGGTTCGAAGCTGGGAGGGGGACAGTCATGAGGAGGCCCGCGATTGGGAGGAATCGGGCCCGGCGTTTGTGCCCAGCGTCAGAAGCTGCGGAGTGGGACAGTCATGAGGGAGTGCTCGACAGCTGGGAGAGCGGAGCCGAGCGTGTTGCCAGCGTCAGAAGTCGTGACGGGTGGGCAGGTGAGTGCAGGGTACCCAGCTGGTTCGATGCCCGCTTTGCGCCCGACCGTGTGCCAGCGTCAGAAGCTCGGTAGTGGACAGTCAGTGCGTGCGAGTGCCCGCAGCTGGGGGAGAGCGGGCCCGACGTGTGCCAGCGTCAGTAAGCTCGAGTGGGACGTCGGAGGGAGGCACCGGTGGGGAGAGCCGGGCCAGCACGGTGTTTGCCAGCTCAGAAGCTCGAGTGGGACAGTCATGAGGAGGCCCGCATCGGGGAGTAGCGGGCCGACTGGCCGGTTCCCTCTGGGACGTCGGGGGCCCGCCTGGGCCGCCCCAGCCGGCCAACGCAACTGGAGTGGCACATCGTCACAAAGGAAACTCACGCAGCTAGGGAAGCCCTCACGGGCGCCTCGTCAGAAACCCCCCAGCGTAGAGGACATCAATGAGAGGCCCCACCCAGCTCGAACCTGGGCCCCGCCGACGGGCCAACGTCCCACAACTCCCCAAGTGGGACCGCAACGTGAGCACCCCCGGCGGGTCCCCGGGCCCCCCGACCTGCCACATCAGAAGCTCGTTGGACAAAGCGTGCGGGAGGCCCCTGTCCCCGCCCCCCCCAGACCCCCGGATCCGGCCCCCCGTGCCAGACGTCAAACGTGCCCCCCCATGGAAACCGTCATACGGGCGGGCCCCGCCGGGGCCCGCCGGCCCGCTCCAGCGCCCCCCAGACAGCTGGAGGGCACGCGGACCGCTCTGGCGGGCGCGCCCCACCGACCCCCCCCCGACCGCGCCCGCGGCGTGTGCCAGCGTCGGAGCTGGGTGGGAAAGCAGTGAGGGAGTGCCCGTCAGCTGGCGTGGACGTAGCGGGCCGCGGGCGTGTGCCAAGGTCAGAAGCTGGTAGTGGACAGTCAGTGAGGGAGGCCGCAGTGGGGGAGACGCGGGCCGCGACGGTGTGGCCAGCGTTCAGAAGCTAGAGTGGGACGTCAGTTGAGGAGGCCCGCAGGCTGGGGAGAGCCGGGATCGCACATGTGCCAGACGTCAGAAGCGGTAGTTGGGAGCAGGTGGGAGGCCCGCCAAGTGGGAGAGCGGGCCCGCGTGGGCCAGCGTTCAGAGCTGGTTAGTGTGACAGTCAGTGAGGAGAGCCCGCAGACTGGGAAAGCCGGGGGCCGCGTCGTGTGCCAGCTCAGAACTGCTGGGAGTGGGACAGTCATTGAGGGATGCCGCAGATGGGGAGCAGCGGCCCGACGTGTGTCCAAGCGTAAGAACTCGGAGTCGGACGTCACTTAGGAGGTCCGACAGCTGCGGGGAGGAAGCCGGGCGACGTGTGCCAGCGTCAGAAGTCGAGTGGGGACAGTCGTGAGGGAGGCCGCAGCTGGGGCAAGCCGGTCCCGGGCTGGCCAGATGCGTTAAGCTCGGAGTGGGACAGTCCAGTGAGGGGGACCCCCTGGGGGAAGAGCCGCCCGACGGTGTTCCAGGTCATCAAATCTGCGGAGTGGGACATAGTGAGGGAGGCCCGAGCTGGGGAGGACGGTTCCGATGTGTTGCCGCGTCAAGATCGGAGGGGACATTCATGTAGTGTAGCCCGCAGCTGGTTTGATGCGGCCGGGCCCGGCGTTGTGTCCAGCGTTCAAACTCCTATGTGGGAACATTAGTGCTAGAGCCAGCTGGAGCACCTGGGTTATTCCGGCCGTTTCCACGCTTCAGAAGCTGGGAGTGGGACAGTACAGTGAGGGAGGCCCGCAGATGGGGAGAGCCGGGCCCGGTTCCTCTGGTGCCAGCGTCAGAAGCTCGGAGTGGGACAGTCAGTGAGGGAGGCCCGCAGCTGGGGGAGAGCCGGGCCCGACATGTGCCAGCGTCAGAAGCTGGGGATGTGGGCAGATCAGTGAGGGAGCCCGCAGCTGGGGGAGAAACCGGCCGGCGTGTGTGCCAGTCGTCAGAAGTGGAGTGGGACAGTCAGTGAGGGAGGCCCGCGCGGGGAGGAGAGCCGGGGCCCGACGTGTGCCAGCGTCAGAAGCTGGAGTGGGACAGTCAGTGAGGAGGCCCGCAGCGGGGGAGAGCCGGCCGATCGTGTGCCAGACGTCAGAAGTCGGAGTGGGACAGTCAGTGAGGAGGCCGCAGCTGGGGAGAGCCGGGCCCGGCGGTGTGCCAGCGTCAGAAGCTGGAGTGGGACAGTCATGAGGGAGGTCCGAGCTGGAGGGAGAGCCGGGCCCGAGTGTGCCAGCGTCAGAAGTCTCGAGTGGGGACAGTCAGTGAGGGAGCACCGCAGCTGGGGGAGAGCCGAGGGCCAGTGTGCAGCGTCGAAGCTGGAAGTGGGACAGTCAGTGAGGGAGGCCGCAGTGGGGAGAGCAGGGCCCGACGTGTGCCAGCGTCAGAAGTCGGAGTGGGACAGTCGTGAGGGAGGGCCCGCAGCTGCGGGAGAGCCGGGCCCGAAGTTGTGCCAGGCGCAGAAGCTGGAGTGGGACAGTCAAGTGAGGGAGCCGCAGCTGGGAGAGACGGGCCCGCGTGTGCCAGCGTTCAGTTGCTGGAGTGGGCACAGTGAGGGAGGCCCCCTGGGATGTCGGGCCGGAGTGTAGCAAGCGTCAGAGATCGGAGTGGGACAGTCAGTGAGGGAGGCCCGCAGCTGTGGGAGAGCCGGGCCCGACGTGTTGCCAGCGTAAGAAGCTGGAGTGGGACAGTCAGTGAGGGAGAGGCGCAGCTGGGGAGAGCGGGCCCGGACTGTTGTGCCAGCGTCAGAGAGTCGGAGTGGGACAGTCAGTGAGGGAGGCCCGCAGCTGGGGAGAGCCGGGCCGACGTGTGCCAGCGTCAGAAGCTCGGAGTGGGACAGTCAGTGAGGGGAGGCCCGCAGCTGGGGGATAGAGCGGGCCGCGTGTGCCAGCGTCAGAAGCTCGGAGGTGGGACAGTCAGTGAGGGGGCCCGAGCTGGGGGAGAGCCGGCCGACGTGTGCCAGCGTCAGAAGCTCGGAGTGGGACAGTAGTGGAGGGAGGCCCGAGCTGGGGGAGAGCCGGGCCAGGGTTGTGCCAGAAGTCAGAAGCTGGAGTGGGACAGTCATGTGAGGGAGGCACCGAAGTGGGGAGAGCGCGGCCCGACGTGTGCCCCAGCGTCAGAAGCTGGAGTGGGACAGCGTGAGGAGGAGCCCGCTGGGGAAGAGCCGGCCCGATGCTTGCCAGCGTCAGAGCTCGGAGTGGGACAGTCAGTGAGGGAGGCCGCCAAGTGGGGAGAGCCGGGCCCGACGTGTGCCAGCGTCAGAAAGCTGGAGTGGGACAGTCGTGAGGGAGGCCCGCAGCGGGGAGAACCGGGCCCGACTGTGCCAGCGTCAGAAGCTCGGAGTGGGACATCAGTGAGGGAGGCCGCAGACTGGGGAGAGCGGGCGCCGAGTGTGCCAGGTCAGAAGCTCGGAGTGGGACAGTCAGTGAGGGAGGCCGAGCTGGGGAGAGCCGGGCCGCGTGTGCCAGCGTCAGAAGCTGGGAGTGGGACAGTCAGTGAGGGAGGCCCGAGCTGTGGGGAAGAGCCGGGCGGTGTGCCGCGTCAGAAGCTCGGAGTGGGACAGTCCTGAGGGGGCCGACAGCTGGGGGAGAGACCGGGGCCCGAGTGTGCAGTCGTCAGGAAAGCTGGGTGGGACAGTCAGGAGGGAGGCCCGCAGCTGGGGGAGAGCCGGGCCGCGACGTTGCCAGCGTCAGAAGCTGGAGTGGGACAGTCAGTGAGGAGGCCCGCAGTGGGGAGAGACCGGGCCCGACGTGTGCCAGCGTCAGAAGCTGGGAGTGGGACAGTCATGAGGGAGGCCCGCCAGCTGGGGAGAAGCGGGCCCGGAGTTGTTTGTGCCAGCGTCAGAAGACTGGAGTGTGGGACAGTCAGTGAGGGAGGCCCGCAGCTGGGGGAGAGCCCGGTGTCCCGCGTGTGCCAGCGTCAGAAGCGGAGTGGGACAGTCAGTGAGGGAGGACCCGCAGCTGGGAGGAGAGCCGGGCCCGACGTGCCAGCGTCAGAGCTCGGCAGTGGGACAGTCAGTTGAGGGAGCCCGCAGCTGGGGGGAGAGCGCGGCCCGACGCGTGCCAGCGTCAGAAGACTGGAGTGGGCACAGTTCAGTGAGGGAGGTATCCTGCAGCTGGGAAGCCGGGCCCGACGTTGCTGCAAGGTCAGAAGCTGAGTGGGGACAGCGTGAGGGAGGACCGCCAGCTGGGGGATAGAGCCGGGCCGGATGTGCCAGCGTCAGAAGCTGGGAGTGGGACAGCAGTGAGGGAGGCCCGCAGCTGGGGGAGAGCGGGACCGGCGGTGTGCCAGCGTCAGAAACTGGAGATGGGACAGTCAGTGAGGGAGGCCGCAGCTGGGGAGAGCGGGCGGCCCGACGTTTGTGACAGCGTCAGAAGCTGGAGTGGGATGGGACAGTCAGTGAGGGAGGCCCCGCTGGGAGAGAGGGCCCCGACGTGTGCCAGCGTCAGAAGCGGCAGTGGGAAGAAGTGAGGGAGGCCCGCAGCTGGGGAGGAGCAGGCCGACGGCCCGAGTGTGTGCCAGCGTAAGAAGAGCTGGGGTGGGACAGTCAGTGAGGGAGGCCGCAGATGGGGAGAGAGCCGGGCCCGAAGCTGTGCCAGGTAGAACAGAAGATCGTGAGTGGGGGAACAGTCAGTGAGGGAGAGGACACGCAGCTGGCGGGAGAGCGCGGGCCCGATGTGTGCCAGCGTCAGAAGCTGGGAGGGACAGTCAGTGAGGGAGGTCCCGCAGCTGGGGAGAGCGGGGGCCGATGTGCCAGCGTCAGAAGCTCGGGAGGGTACAGTCAGTGAGGGAGGCCCCGCAGCTGGGGAGAGCCGGCCCGGCGTGTGTCCAGCGTCAGAAGCGCGCGAGGTGGGACAGTCAGTGGAGGGGCCCGTCAGATGGGGGAGACGGGACCGACGTGTGCCAGCGTCAGAAGCTAGGATGGGACAGTCAGTAGTGAGGGAGGCCAGCAGCTGGGGGAAGAGAAGCAGAGGCCCACGATGTGCCAGCGTTCAGGAGGGGAGTGGGACACAGTGAGGGAGGACCGAAGCTGGGGAGAGCCGGGGGCCGACGGTGGCAGCGTCAGAAGTGGGAGTGGGACAGTCAGTGAGGGAGGCCCCGCAGCTGGGGAGAGCCGGGCCCCGACGTGTGCCAGGTCAGAACTGGAGTGGGACAGTCAGTGAGGGAGGGCCCGCAGCCTGGGAGAGACAGGGCCCGACGCGTTGCCAGCGTCAAGAGCTGGAGTGGGACAGTCAGTGAGGGAGGCCCGCAGCTGGGGGAGAGCCGGGCCCGCGTGTGCCAAGCGTCAGAAGCTGCGAGTGGGACAGTCAGTGAGGGAGGCCCGCAGCTGGGGAGAGCCGGGCCCGACGTGGGCCAGCGTCAGAAGCTCGGAGTGGGACAGTCAGTGAGGGAGGCCCGAGCTGGGGGAGAGCCGGGCCCGCAGTGTTGCCAGCGTCAGAATGCTCGATGTGGGACAGTCAGTGAGGGAGGCCCCGCAGCTGGGGAGCCGGGCCGACGTATGTGGCCAGCGTCAAGAAGCTCGGAGGGGAATTCAGTAGGGAGGGAAGCTGGGGGACTGGCCACGGGCGCTAAGCTGTCGCGAAGGCGGTGCAGTGGTAAAGCTAGTATGGGACAGCGGAGGGAGCCGCCGCTTGGGAGAGCCGGTCCCGACGTGTGCCAGCGTGCAGTAAGCTGCGAGTGGACAGCAGGTGAGGGAGGCCCGACCAGAGCTGTGTGGGACGGCCGGACGTGCAGAGCCTTCAACGCTCATGACATGTGTTGCCCCGGCGTGTAGCTGGTCCCACGGGCACGTCAAAGACTCGATGTGGGACAGTACAGTGAGGGAGCCCGCGATCTGGGGAGAGCCGGGCCCACGTGTGCCAGCGTCAATAGCTGGGGTGGCATGATTTGCCTTCACTTGAGCATTCCGCATGTTCTCTCTGTCCGGTCTCGACGTTGTGCCCAAATCTTGGTTGCGGACGTCGTGAGGTCGGTTCTCCCGCTGGGGGAGCGGGACGGTTGTCCATCGTTCTATCTGGCGTGGCTCTGGGGGCCTTGCAGTTCTGTGGAGAGCCGGCCGCGTTGCATCGTAAGAGCTTCGTGGCATCATGGAGCTGCGCTTGGTGGCCGTCCGAGGTTCCGCGTTACTTGGCACGGAGTTTCCCGCACGGGAATCCGGCCGTTGCAACGTCGAGCTCGTTTGTAGGTCATGTGGGTATCGTCCTGAGAGTCTTCTTCCCACTTCCACTCAGAGTCGTTCCGACCGTCAGGAGGAGGCCTGTACTGGTTGAGCTCTCTCCGACCCTGGCCAGCGTCGAAAGGCTTGACTCCGTGAGGATTCAACCCGCAGCTGTTAGGCCGCCGGACGTGTGCCGATCGTTAGGATCTCGGTTTTCGGCCTTCAGCATTATCCCTGCGCTTTTTGGATCCGTTCCCCTCCGTATTTCCGTTTCTTCTCTGCCTTGCCAGTGATCGCGCTTGCCTTTGTCGGCCTACTGCTTTACTCCGTTTCTGTCCATCCTGATTCTTGCTTTGCTCCACCTCGCAGAAGGGGCCTTCGGTGGGACGTCAGTGAGGTGAGGCCCGCAGCTGGGGAGACGCCACAACGACTTTGTGCAGCCGTCAGAAGTCTGGCGGAGAGTGGTACAGTAGTGAGGGAGCCCGCAAGCTTGGGGGAGAAGCACGGGCCACGCGATGTGCAGCTCAGCAGAACTGGAGTGGGACATCATCGTGAGGAGGCCCTCGGCTGGGGGGAGAGCGGCCCAGGCTCGTGTTGCCAGCGTCAGAAGCTGGTCGGAGTGGGAAAGTCAGTTGAGGGGCCCGCCACTGTGGGAGAGGGGCGAGTGCAGCGCAAGAGCGAGTGTGCAGCAGTAAGAAGTGGGAGTGGAGGCCTCAGGGTGTGATATCTTTCCGATGCCAACGCAGCAGCTGGAGTGACGTCGAGCCGGGCCCCCACTTGGTAAGCGGGCCTAGTGCTGCAGCTCGAGCGTTGGCTTCGGTGGGAGTCGATCTGGGAGCGGCCTCGGTGCTCTAAATCTGGATTTCCATCTCTTCCACAACTTCTCGCTCCCTTTCCAATTACTGCTTGAATAATCTTAGCCCCTCATTTTCTCGTCCCTTTTCGAGTCTTCTCCGCTTGGTTTCCCCTTTCCATCTGTTTTTGCCCTTCCCACGTCAGAACTATTACGGGGGAGGCCGCAGCTGGGAGGCGGCCAGTGCGCCAGCGGTTCAGACTATGTGCAGTCTGGTAGTCGCAGGAGATCCCCGCGTCAAGTCAAGTAGAGTGGACAGTCGTGAGGAGCCCAGCAGCGGGGGAGCGGCCGGGCCCGGACGTGTGCCAGGTCAAAGCTGGGAGTGGGACCTTCACTTGATGGGAGGCTCGCAGTCTGGGTGAGAGCGGCCCGACGCCTGTTTGCCGACGTCAAAGCTGGAGTGGGACATCAGTGAGGAGGCCCAGAGGCTGGGGTAAGGGGCCCGACGTGTGTGACCGACGTCAGAAGCTGGGAGTGGGACAGTCAGTTTAGGGTAGCCGTCAGCTGGGGAGAGCGCGGCCCGACGTGTCCAGCGTCAGAAGCTCGGAGAATGGGACAGTCGTGAGTGGAGGCCCGCAGCTGGGGGAGAGAGGCCGGGCCCCGACGTGTTGCACTCAGAAGCTGGAGGGGGACAGTAGTGAGGAGGCCGCACCGCAGCTGGGTGAGGCCGGGCGCACGACGTGTGCCGCCGTGCCAGAATCTCGGAGTGGGACGTCGTGAGGGGGCCGCAGCTGGGGAGACGCCCGGGCACGCTGGCGTGTGCCAGCGTCATAGACTCGGAGTGGGGACAGTCCGTGAAGGGTAGGGCCCGCAGCTGGGGCGAGAGCCGGGCCCCGAGCTGTGCCGCGCTCAAGCTGGGCAGAGTGGGGACAGTCATGTGAGGGAGGCCCAGCATGGGGAGAGCCGGTGGCCCACGTGTGCCAGCCAGATGTCAAAGGGGAGTGGGCACAGTCAGTGAGGGAGGACCCGAGCTGGGGAGAGCCGCACACAGACGGGTGTTTTTTTGTGGTGGTTTCCAGCGTCATAAGAGCCGGAGTGGGCGTCATTGAGGGAGGTGCCACCGATGTGGGAGAGCCGGGCCCACCCTGTGCCCGAGGTCAGAACTCTGGAGTGGACAGTCAGTGAGAGGCCCCCAGTGGGGCGATCGGGCCCGAGTTGCCCAGAGTCGTCAGAGGCTCGGAGTGGGACATCAGTGAGGAGGCCGCAGCTGGGGGATAGAAGACCGGGACCGAGCGTGTGCCGGCCCAGCGCAGAAGCTGGAGTGTGCGACCGTCAGTTGACGGGAGGCCCGCAGCTGGGGAGCCGGGCCCGACGGGTGGCCAGCGTCAGAAAGCTCGGGAGTGGGTACAGGCAGTTGAGGGAGCCCGAAGGCGCGGGGAGAGGCAGGCGCTCGGTGTGTGCCAGCTCAGAAGCTCGGACTGTGGACGTCATGAGGGAGGCCCGCAGCTGGGGAGAGCCGGCCCGGCGTGTGCCAGGTCTCGAAGTCTGAGTTGGACAGTCAGTGAGGGAGGCACGCAGTGGGGGAGAGCCGGGCCCGGACTGTGACAGTCGTCGAAGTGGGAGTGGGACAGTCAGTGAGGCAGGCCCCAGTGGGGAGAAGCGGCCCGACGTGTGCCAGCGTCCAGATAGACTGGGAGTTGGGACAGTCAGTGAGGTAGGCCGCGTCACTGGGGGACGACCGGCCGACGTTGTGTCCGCGCTAAAGCTGGGAGTGGGACCAGTCAGTGAGGGGGCCGCAGCTGGGGAGCACGGGCCCGACGTTGTGCCAGCTTCAGAAGCTCCGGGTGGGACATTCAGTGAGGGTAGTTCCGCAGCTGGACGAGAGCCGTGCCGCACGGTGGCCGCGTCGAAGCTCGAGTGGGAGGCAGTGAGGGAGGCCGCAGATGGGTGTGAGAACCGGGCCCGACGTGTGACCCAGCGTCAAAGCGGAAGTGGGACCAGTCCAAGTGAGCCGGAGGCCCGATAGCTGGGGGAGAGCGGGCCCATACGGTTGCTTCCGCGGTCAGAAGCGGATGGGACAGTCACTGTAGGGAGCCCGCAGCTGGGGGAGAGGGCCCGACGTGTGCCAGCGTCGAAGCTCGAGTTGGGACAGTGTCAGTGGAGGGAAGGCCCCCGCAGCTGGGGGAGCCGGGCCCGACGTGTTGCCAAGCGTCAGAGCTGGAGTGGACAGTCAGTGAGGTGAAGGCCCGCAAGATGGGAGTAGCCGGACCGAAGACGTGTGCCAGCGTCAGAAGTGGAGTGGGACAGTCAGTTGAGGGTGCCCGCAGTGGGGAAGCCGGTGCCACGACGTGTGAAGCGTCAGAAGCGTGAGTGGGACGTCAGTGAGGGATGGCCCGCAGCTGGGGGAGAGCCGGGCCGGTGTGCCAACGTCAGAAGTCTTGGAGTGGGACAGTCGTAGTGAGGTAGGCCCGCAGTTGGGGAGAGCCCGGGCCCGAGTGTGTGCACGAAAAGCTCGGAGGCTGGGACAGTCAGTGAGGGAGGCCGCAGCGCTGGGGGAGAGCCTGCCCGGCCGGTAGAGCCGAGTCAAGGAAGGCTCGGCCGACGTGGTGCACTCGTGCAGTGAGTAGGATGGAGGCCCGCAGCTGGGGAGAGCGCGCCCGGCGTGTGCCACCGTCGAAGTCTGGTGAGTGGGACGTCAGTGATGGAGTGCCCGACAGCTTGGGGAGAACCGGGCCCATGTTCTTGTGCCAGCGTCACGAAGGCTGCAGGGGGACAGTCAGTTAAGGGAGAGGCCCCAGCTGGGGAGAGCCGGGCCCGCCTTTGTGTGCCAGCGTCAGAAGCTCGGAGCTGGGACAGTCAGGAGGGGGCCCGCAGCTGGGAGAGCGGCTGCCCGACGGTTGACCAGCGTCCAGAAATGGCGAGTGGGACAGTCATGAGGAGGGCCCGCACTGCGTTGGGAGAGCCGGGCCCGACGTGTCCAGCGCGAAAGCTCGGAAGCTGGGACAGTCAGTGAGGGAGCGCAGCTGCGGGCGGAGAACCGGGCCCGCGTGTGGCCAGCGTCAGAACGCTCGAGGGGACAGTCAGTGAGGTAGGCCCGAGCTGCTGGGGAGACCCGGGTTTACCGACGTCGTGCACTTAGTAAGATCGAGTGGGACAGGCAGTGAGGGAGGCCCGACTGGGGAAGCGGGCCCGACGTGTGCCACGTATGAAGCTCGGAGTGGGACAGTCAGTGAGGCGAGGACCGCACTGCTGGGGAGAATGCCCCGGGGGCCCGAGTCGTGCCAGGTCAAGAGCGGAGTGGGACAGTCAGTGAGGGAGGCCAGCACTCTGGGGAGAGCCGGGCCCGGCGTGTGCCAGCGTCAGAGCTGGGGTGGACAGTCGTGAGTGGAGCCCGCAGTGGGGGAGAGCCGGCCCAACGGTGTGCCAGCGTCAGACTCGGAGGGAACGATTCAGTGAGGGAGATCCGCAGCTGTGGATGAGCGGGCACGTCGTGTGCCAGTGTCAGAAGCTGGAAGTGGTGGACATCAGTTTGGAGGGTAGGCCCGCACTGGGGGCAGAGCGGTGCCCGTACGTGTGTCCAGCGTCAAATGGGTTGGACATCAGTGAGGGGGCCCGCGCTGGTGGGAGCCCGGGCCCGACGTGTGTCCAGCGTCAGAGCTCGAGTTGGGACTCAGTGAGGGAGGCCCTCCAGACTGGGGAGAGCCGGGGCCCGCGACTGTGGCCAGCGTCACAAGTGGGAGTGGACAGTCAGTGAGGGAGGCCCCCGCAAAGCCTGGGGAGTAGCAGGGCCAGAAGTGTGCCAGCGTCAGCAAGCTGGGATTGGGACAGGTCAGTGAGGGAGGCCCGCCAGCTTTTCCCCAAGCTGGGGAGAGCGACGGTGCCGACGTCTGTTTGCCTGGTGTCCAGCGTAAGAAGTGGAGTGGACAGTCAGTGAGGGAAGGGCCCGCAGCTGGGGGAGAGCGGGCCCGAAGTGTGCCAGCGTAGACGATTGGAGTGGGACGTCGGGAGGGAGGCCCGCAGCTGGGCGAGAGGCCGGGCGACGTGTGCCAGCGTCGAGATCGCGTGGGAAAGTAAGTGAGGGAGAATCACGACAGCTGGGAGAGCGGGGCCCGGGTGTGCCAGCGTCAGAAGCTCGGAGTGGGCACTCAGTGAGGGACGGCCCGCGCTGGCCGAGAACCCGGGCCGGAGTGTGCCAGCGTAAGAAGCTGGGAGCAGTGGGACAGTAAGTGAGGGACGGCCGCAGGCTGGGGGAGAGACGGGCCCACGGTGCCAGGTTAAGAACGTGGGGACGTGGGACAGTCAGTTGCAGGAGGCCCGCAGATGGGGGAGAGAAGGGCACGGGTGTTGTGCCAGCGTCAGAAGCTCGGAGTGGGACAGTCAGTTGAGGGAGGGCCCGCAGCGGGGCGAGAGCACGGGCCCGACGTGTGACGCGTAAGAAGCTGGGAGTGGGACAGTCAGTGATGAGGGGAGGCACCCGAAGCCTGGGGGAGAAGGGAGAAGGGCCCGCGCTGTGCAGCGTCAGAAGCTCTGGAGTCAGGGGGACCAGTCAGTAGGGGGGCCACAGCTGGGGGAAGCCGGGGCCGACGTGTCGCCAGCCGTCAGAAGATCACGAGTGGGACAGTCAGTGAGGGCGGCACCGCAGCTGGGGATGAGAAACCCGGGCCCGGCGTGTGCAGCGTCAGAAGCTGGGAGTGGGACAGTCAGTGAGGGAGGCCAGCAGCTGGGGAGACGCCGGGGGCCCGGCGTGTGCAAGCGTCAGAAGCTCGGAGTGGGACAGTCAGTGAGGGGACGGCCACCCCAGGGGGGGAGAGCGTGGCCCGGAGCCTGTGCCAGCGTCAGAAGATCAGGACAGTGGGGGACAGTCAGTGAGGCATGCCCCGACGTGTTTTGTGCAGAGTACAGAAGCTGGGAAGCTGGGACAGTCATGGGGAGGCCCGCAGATGTGGGAGAGCCCGGGCCCGGCCGTGTGTGCCAAGCGTTCAGAAGCTGGGAGTGGGCCGTACAGTGCGGGGAGGCCCGCGCTGGGGGGAGAACGGGCCGACGTGCTGCCAGAGTAGAAGCTCAGAGTGGGACAGTCCGGGAGGGAGGCAGCAGCGGGGATGAGCCGGGACCGGTTCCCCGTGTGCCGCGTCAGAAGCTCAGAAGTGGGAACAGTCAGTGAGGAGGCCCGACAGCTGACGGGGAGAGCCGGCACGACGTTTGTGCAGCGTCAGAAGCTGGGAGTGGGACAGTCAGTGAGGAGTGGGAAGGACCGAGGTGGGGCGCAGGGGCGCCCGACGTGTGCCAGCGTCAGAAGATGGGAGTTGGGGACGTCAGTGAGGGATGGCCCGCAGATGGGGGAGAGCCGGGGCATCGACGTTTTGTGAAAGAGCGCTCAGAAGCTCGAGTGGGAAACTGGTCAGTGAGGTCCCCGGCACGAAGCGGGGAGAAACCAGGGACGAAGGGTGCCAGCGTCAGGGAAGCTCAGAGTGGGAAGTCGAGTGGGGAGGCCCGCAGCTGGGGGAGAAGCCGGGCCAGACGTGTGCACAGGTAGAAGAAGGCTCGGAGTCTGGGACAGTCAGTGAGGGAGGACCGCAGCTGGCGGGAGAAGCGGGCGCCCAGCAACGACCCTCGTGTGACAGCGTCAGAAAGCTGGACTGGAGTGGGAACAGTCCGAGTGAGGGAGGCCCGCAGCTGGGGAGAGCCGGGACACGGAGTGTGACAGCGTCAGAAGCTTGGGAGTGGGACAGTCAGTGGACGGTGAGGCCGAAGCTGGGGATGGGAGAGCCGGGCCAGCGTGTGCAGCGTCAGAAGCTGGGAGTGGGACAGTCAGTGAGGGAGGGCCCGAAAGCTGGGGAGAGCCGGGCGGCGTTTGTGGCCAGGTCAGAAGCTGGGAGTGGGACAGTCAGCAGTAGGAGGGCACGCCGCTGGGGGAGAGGCCGGGCCCTACGTGTGACAGCGTCAGAAGCTGGGAGTGGGAAAGTTCAGTGAGGGCGGCCCGCAGCGGAGGGAAGAGCAGGGCCCGACGTGTGCCAGGTAGAACGCTCGGAGTGGGGACAGAGTGAGGGAGGCCCGCAGTGGGGGAGAGCCGGGCCGACGTGTCAGTGCCAGCGTCAGAAGAACGCTCCGGAGTGGGACAGTCATGAGGGAGGCCAGCAGAGGGGGGGCGAGCCGGGCCGGCGGTGCCAGGGTCAGAAGCTCGAGTGGGGACAGTCAGCGGAGGAGGCACGACCAGCTGGGGAGAGCCGGGCCCGGCGTGTGCCAGCGTCAGAAAGCTCGGTAGTCGGGACAGTCAGTGAGGGAGGCCGCAGATGGAGAGAGCCGGGCCCGACGTGTGCCAGCGTCAGAGCTCGGAGTGCGGACAGTCAGTGAGGGAGTGCATCGCAGCTGGGGGAGAGCCCGTGGCCAGACGTGGCCAGCGTCAGAAAGAGAAGATCGGAGTGGGACAGTCAGTGAGGAGGCCACAAGCTGGGGAGAGCCGGGGCCCGACGGTGCCAGAGTCAGAAGCTCGGAGCGTGGACAGTCCAGTGGAGGGAGGCCCACAGGCGGGGGAGCGAGGGCCCGACTGTGTCGCCCAGGTCAGAAGTGGGAGTGGGACAGTCGTGAGGAGCAGGCCCGCAGCTGGGGGAGAGCCGTGGCCCGACTGTGCCAGCTGTCAGAAGCCGGAGTGGGGACAGTCAGTGAGGGAGGCCCGCAGCTGGGGAGAGACCGGGCCCGACGGTGCCAGCGTTCAGGGAAGCTGGGAGTGGGACAGTCAGTGAGGGAGGCCCCGCAGTGGGGAGAGGCGGGCCGGCCGAGTGTGCCAGGTCAGAGTGGAGTGGGACAGTCAGTGAGGGAGGCAGACTTGAGGGAGAGCGGGCCTCCCGACGTGTGCAGCGTCAGAAGCTCGGAGGTGGGGACAGTCAGTGAGGGAGCGCCAGCAAGCTGGGGGAGAGCCGGGGGCCCGACGTGTCGCCAGCGTCAGAAGCCTCGGAGTGGCGGACAGTTCAGTGATGGGGAGGCCGCAGTGGGAGAGCCGGGCCCGACGTGTGCCAGTGTCCAGGAACTCAGACGGAGGGGACAGTCAGTGAGGGAGGCCGCCAGCTGGGGAGAAACCGGGACCGGAGACGTTGTTGGCCAGCCGTCAGAAGACTGGACGGGTGGGACAGTCAGTCGAGGTGAGGCGCAAAGACTGGGGGAGAGCCGGGACCGGCTGTACGTGGGCCAGACGTCAGAGTTCGGAGTGGGACGTCAGTGAGGGAGGCCGCAGCAGCTGCGGGGAGAGCGGGCCCGACGTTGTGCCAGCGGCCTCAGGGAAAGGGATCTTCGGGGAGTGGGAAAGTAAGTGAGGGAGGCCGCAGACGGGGGAGAGCCGGGCCCGGCGTGTGTGCAGCGTCAGAAGCTGGAGTGGGAAAGTCAGTTGGGGGAGGCCCGCAGGCTGGGTGGAGAGCCGGGGGCCCGAGGCGTGTGCCAGCGTCAAAGTCGGCGTGGGACGTCAGTGAAGTGAGGGAGGCCCGCAGCTGGGAGAGCCGGGCCGGAGTGTGCCAGCGGTAGCAAGATCGGAGTGGGACTAGTAAGTGAGGGAGGCACGCAGCTGGGGAGACGGCCCGACAGTGTCGTGCAAGCGTCAGAAGATCGGAGTGGTGACAGTCAGTGAGGGCCGGCCCGCGCAGCTGGGGAGAGCAGGAGCCGACGGTTGCTGTGCACAAGCGTCAGAGCCCGGATGTGGCAGTGGGACTTAGTCATGGGGAGGGCCACGCACGAGCTGGGAGAATCCGGACCAGACGTGTGCACAGCGTTCAGAAGCTCGGAGTGGGACAGTCAGTGAGGCGAGGTCACGCAGCCAGTGGGGAGAGCGGGCGCCGACGTGTGCCAGCGTCAGAAGATCGGAGTGAGAGGGACAGTC
This sequence comes from Ascaphus truei, assembly GCA_036426205.1. Lineage (NCBI taxonomy): Eukaryota > Metazoa > Chordata > Amphibia > Anura > Ascaphidae > Ascaphus > Ascaphus truei. The sequence goes on from WSYH01005488.1 coordinate 40,111, forward strand.
AGTGAGGGTAGGCCGAAGCATGGTCGGAGACCGGTAGGCCGGACATGTGCAGCGTCAGAGAAGCTCGGAGTTGGGACAGTCAGTGAGGGAGGCCCGCACAGCTGGGAGAGACGAGGCCACGACGTGTGCCAGACGTTAGAACGCTCGGATGGGTGGGACAGCGTCGTGAGGGAGGACCCGCAGCGGGGGAGAGCCTGGGCCAGAGGCGTGGCAGCGTCAGAGAAGCAGGAGGGGACAGTAAGTGAGGGAGTGAACGAGCTGGGGGCGACGGACCGACACGGCGCCCGAAGCTGGGGGTGAGAGCACGAGTCGGAGTGGAAGGGCATGGGAGACCGCAGTGGGGGCAGGGCCACGAGGTGCCAGCGTCAGAAAGAGTGGGAGTGGGACAGTCAGTGAGGGAGCCCGAGCTGGGGAGAGACGGGCCACGAGTCTTTGCAAGAGTCAGAAGCGGGTGAGTGGGACAAGTCAGTGAGGGAGGCCCAGCAGTGGGGAGAGCCGGGCGGACGATGTCGTGCCAGAGTCCAGTAAGCTCGGAGTGGGACAGTCGTGACGGGAGGCACGACAGATGGGGGACGACGACAGGGCCCGAGATGTGCCAGCTTCAGAAGTGGCGAGTGGGACAGTCGTGAGGGGAGGCCGCAAGCTGGGGAGAGACGGACGGCTGAAGTGTCCACGTCAGAGTCGGAGTGGGACCAGTCAGTGAGGAGGGCCCGCAGTGGGAGAGTCATGGCCGGGCCCCGGCGTTCGTCATGGCGATAAGAAGCCTGAGAGTGGAAGTCAGTGGGGCAGCTCGCAAGCTGGGGGAGAGAGGGCCTCGGACGTGTGTCAAGCGTCAGGAAGCTGAGGACAGGGGACAGTGCATGTGAGGGAGGAAGAGCTGGGGAGAGCCGGGAACCGACCATGTGCCAGCTTCAGGAAGCATCGGAGTGGGACAGCAGTGAGGGAAGGCCCGCAGATGGGGGAGAGCCGGGCCCGATTCGTGTGCCAGGTTCAGAGCTCGAGCAGTGGAGAATAGTCAGTGAGGGAGGCTGCCCGCAGCTGGGGGGAGGCTGGGCCCGATCGGTGTGCCAGGCGTAGAAGCTGCGGAGGGGACAGTAGTGAGGTGAGGCCGCAGCGGGGGGAGCCGGGCCACGACGTGTGCCAGGCAGAGTCGGATGAAGTCGTGGGGGCGCCAGTGGGGGACCGGCTCGGCGGTGAGCGCCCGACAGCTGGGGGAGCTAGGGGGACGTGACCTGTCGAGTATTAGTGGAGGGGGACATCCGTGAGGTGGGCGGTTGGAGAAGGACGAGTCGAGCTGTCTGTGCAGCGTCAGAAGCTGGGAGTGAGGACCAGTCAGGGAGGGAGCGCGTGGGGGCAAAGAGCTGGGGAGAGCGGGCCACGAGTGTGCCAAGCCGGAGAAGGGAGGGGCAGTCAGTGGGAGGGCCCAGCGGGGGAGAGCGGGCCGAGGGTGTGCCAGCGTCAGAAGCTGGAGTTGGACAGTCAGTGAGGGAGAGAGACCGCAAGTGGGGAGAGAGCGGGCCGACGTGTGCCAGGTCTAGAAGCCTCGGAGTGGGACAGTCGTGAGGGAGGCCCGCAGCTGGGGGAGAGCCGGGTCCCGTGCGTTTGTGCCAGCGTCATAGACGCTCGGAGTGGACAGTCAGTTTGAGGTAGGCCCGAGTGGGAGATACCGGGCCCGACGTGTGCAGCGTCAGAAGCTAGTGTGGGATTTGATAGGAAGCCAGGAGAGTGATTTCAGCAGGGGAGGCGCTGAGACAGATTTAGGAAAGAGCAGAGCGATTCTGGCAGCAGCATTTAGGATAGATTGTAGGGGAGACAGGGGAGAGGCAGGAAGGCCGGACAGCAGGAGGTTACAGTAATCGAGACGGGAGAGAATGAGGGCCTGAGTCAGAGTTTAAGCAGTTGAGTAACAGCGGAACTGGCGTATCTTTGTTATATTGCGGAGGAAAAAGCGACAGGTTTTTGATACATTTTGAATGTGAGGGGAGAATGTGAGAGCGGAGTCGCCTGTGACCCCTAGGCAGCGTGCTTGGGTTACTGGGTGAATGATGGTACTTCCAACACTAATGTGGAAGGAGGTAGTAGGGCCAGGTTTGGGAGGAAGTATAAGGAGCTCTGTTTTAGCCATGTTAAGTTTAAGTTGGCGGAGGGCCATCCAGGATGATATAGCAGAGAGACATTCAGAAACTTTAGTCTGTACAGCAGGTACATCTCCTTCCTATCATTTCCCCTGTGTGTACTTCCCCTGTGTACCTGTGCTGCCACTCTCGGCAAAGACCTACTGTATGACCTCTTCCAAGCAGGGGAAACCCCAGAATGCTGTGAGGGGCTGTGTCATTGCTTTGGTCTCAGTCTTTCGCAGGCAGGTGACACTTGTTTGCTTCTGTATGGGATTGTAGCCTCTGTTGTCCCAAAGTGTGAAACACTAATTAGTGTTGATGCTGGAAGTTATCTCTTAGTGCAACTGTCTTTGGGTTTGTGTATCTAGTGCTCCAATCACATTAACGCCTGCAGCCAACAGGCGACACCAACGTGAGATACTTAACACCAGGGAAATAGTCCAAACCACAGGCAAGTTGCAGCTTCTGAAACACACACTTAAGTAAAACTGTCCTGTCTCTTGCATTTGTTGAACCAGTGATTTGCAACCTTTCTATCGTTAAGCAACCCTAAAAATGATATCGTGATATTCTGGGGAACCCCAACCCTCTCTAATAGCGCGTCTGAGATCAGATACATTGTAAGGAACCCCAACCCTCTCTAATAGCGCGTCTGAGATCAGATGCATTGTAAGGAACCCCAACCCTCTCTAATAGCGCGTCTGAGATCAGATGCATTGCAAGGAACCCCAACCCTCTCTAATACGCGTTTGATATTCATATGCATGCAAGGAACCCCAACCCCTCTAATAGCGTGGCTGAGATCAGATAAATTGTAAGTAACCCCAACCCTCTCTTAATAGCGCGTCGAGATCAGATGCATTGTAAGAACCCAACCCTCTCTAATAGTGCGTCTGGATCAGATGCATGTAATTAACCCCAACCCTCTCTATAGCGCGTCTGGATCAGATGCATTGTAAGGAACCCCACCTCTCTAATAGCGTGTCTGAGATCAGATGCATTGTAAGGAACCCCAACCCTCTCTAATAGCACGTCTGAGATCAGATGCTTGTAAGGATCCCCAACCCTCTCTAATAGCGCGTCTGAGATCAGATGCATTGTAAGGAACCCCAACCCTCTCTAACAGCGCGTCTGAGATCAATTGGCATTGTAAGTAACCCCAACCCTCTCTAATAGCGCGTCTGAGATCAGATGCATTGTAAATTCTTTCTTTATTTGGTCCAATTTTATAATGACCTGAAAATTGCAGGGAAACCTTTAAGGGGTCCTAGGAACCCCTGTTGAAAAACACTGTTAAACCTTTCTGCAGAAAGCAGTAATCACCCATGTCGTTTTGCAGCTTTTCTGGTAAAGAAATGGTTCTTCAGGACTTTAGTTGTTTAGGCATTTTAGGGCCTCATTCTACATCTGCAAAGCGGCTGTTCAGGCCCCTTTCCAACATAAACCCTCATTGAAGGCTATAGGGATTTTTGGACGGAAACGGCCACATCGGCAGATATAGAATTCCCCCTTAGTGGTATAAATGCTCTGACCATCATGGACCAAAATGTTATTACCAGATCAAATGCTGGGATCAAGCTGAACCCCTTTAGTTAGTGGACATAATCAGGGTCGCCGACAGGGGGGCCGAACTGCTTTGCGCGGCTACCGGTTCTCTTGTGGCTGCCGGGCCCCGGCTCTCCCCAGCTGCGGGCGTCCCTCACTGACTGTCCCACTACGAGCCTCTGACGCTGGCAAGCGCTGGGCCTCTCTGTCATGCTGTTGCATGCCGGAAGCTGATCCCAGCTTGCTTCCGGCACGCGCTGACGTCAGCGTCGGAGTGGGACAGTCAGTGAGGGAGGCCCGCAGCTGGGGAGAGCCGGGCCCGACGTGTGCCAGCGTCAGAAGCTCGGAGTGGGACAGTCAGTGAGGGAGGCCCGCAGCTGGGGGAGAGCCGGGCCC
>WSYH01005489.1:0-17323 GCA_036426205.1 Ascaphus truei
ATGTCCCCTTTATGTCCCCTTTATGTCCCCTTTATGTCCCCTTTATGACTCTCCGCCGCTCTCTGTCCCCTCTTCTTAGACTGAGTCCCCGCTGTCGCTGAGCGCGCTCATGCTTGGAGATTGCTCCAAGCATGAGCACCGGGTGTCCTGCATGTATGCGCGCATCGGAGAGGGGGGGGCACCCCCGCACTGACCCCCCCACTGACCCCCGCGCTGCTCCCCGCACTGACCCCCGCACTGATCCCCCGCACAGACCCCCGCACTGATCCCCCGCACTGACCCCCACCCTCGCACTGATCCCCGCACTGACCCCCGCACTGACCCCCACGCTGACCCCCGCACTGATCCCCCGCACTGATCTCCACACTGATCCCTTCACTGATGCCCACACTGACCCCCGCAGTGATCCACTCGCTGACCCCCGCACTGATTCCCACACTGACCCTCGTATTGACCCCCTCACTGACCCCCACACTGATCCCCGTGCTGATCCCCTTCACTGATGCCCACACTGACCCCCGCACTGATCCCCGCACTGACCCTCGTATTGACCCCTCTCTGATCCCCGCACTGGCCCCCTCACTGACCCCCGCACTGAATTTGGACCCGCAGCGGGTCAGCCGGTGCCTTTGGTCCGCGGATTTTAGTGGCTCAATCTCAAAAAGGGCGATTCACGCGTTGCGGATTTTTCCATCATTATTACCGGTGCTCTCTGCGGAGTCCGCAGCCCATGACGGGTTGCAGGACACACTCCGCAGATGCAGCGATCCGCTCTTTAGAATCCGCGCAACGGATCGCTGAATCTCACGGATAGTGTCCTACAAATCCGTCTCCGGGCTGTATCCACGCAGATCAAAACTGACCAAATCCGTTTGCAAATTTTACACCGCCAAACGGTGGGTAGGGGTAACATGAGCGAAAATCCGGGAAACAGATGTGGTTGGATTTGCCATTTGTAGCACGCAGACATAGAACAGCAAAATCACGACATGAACTAAATCTCCTAGGCATATCAGAACCGGGGCGCAGACACAGCCAGGGCGCCCCGTAGTGCCATAATAACCCGGGAAAATCCCGCGTCAGCACCTGCTGAGATTCTAAGTGAGACACGTGTGTCGTTATTAGGAAAGAATGCGGACTCGTGCTACATTAAGTGTAACAATGACTGCTCTGTGACATCAGCGTTTCCTACCTTCATATAACTGGGCAACGAGAAAGAGGTTCCTCATTAAACAGTCAATTGAGACCAAATCATCATCCGATGCAGGTGTAAGGAGTAATCGGAGAGCACTGATAGCGGCTTACACGGTACCACGGAAGGTGATCTGGGCTACAGCTGCATCCTCACGGGGACTGGTAAGGACAGGACACACGTGTCCAGCCTCTTTGGTGATGTAGAGTAGGAGGGCTGAACTCCAAAATAATCATGTACCTCAAACGTTGAGGTAACCCTCCTTGGGATACTCACCGTGGCGATAGGGCGGTTGGTAGCGGCTCGCGGGGGCGTGTGCACGCATCGTGCGGCTCTCGTGCAGGCGGCCGGTTGCCAGGAACGCGTTGTCAGGGCTCGGTCGGGTCCCGGTGCAGGGCGCCGCCATAGGGAACTGCGCACGCATGCGCAGAAGGGATTTAGGCGCGGGGACCGGCAGGGAAGCTCACGCATGCGCAAGAAGGAGCCCGGGAAACCCTAGCCTACCAGGGAAGGCTCTAGGCAGGGACTATGAGTCCCGGGAGCCTCTGCGCGCCCCACATGATGCCGGGGAGCCAATAGGGCTGAGGAGCTCCCGGTTTGCAGGGAATAGATACATTTGGTGCGCTGAGACGAGAGGAGTGTGGGAACAGGAGAGCTAGGGGAAAGAGGTGCGTGCAGGGGTCGGTGACCCACTGCATTAGGCCAGAGAACCCCCTAGGCCCCAGATAAGTCCTGACCTCCCCCAGCTTGTTATGCGTAGGGACCCGGCCCTAGGGTAGGGACTTGTCACCTTAGTGCCAGTGATAGTTAGGGCCACAGCGGACGCTGCGTTTCCAGAGACAGAGACTACCTTCCGTGTGGGATATCCTCGGGCGGACCCCCGGGAAGGGACAGCGGATCAGACGGATACACAGCGGCGGACCCTTTTCGAAGTAACTGGCAGGCCCGAGTGCAGGAGCGCTCGGCAGGTACCTCATAAGTGCACCAACTATACCTTACTCAGTATCATTACACATAGTGGCAGCGCTGACCACGGGACACAGGGGTAGAGTGCTGGACACTGTGTGGGGGATAACTGGACACGGGGTGGGGTGGGGTCCTGCGTGACGCCGTAGTTAGTGCTTCCTCTAGAGAGGGGCACCGGTTATACTATTGATGGTTATTGGTTCATATGCTCACCAGTAAAAGTATGTGGTTATTATACATATCGTGTATGTTAGTTATTGTATGATGTCCTGCGAGGAACAATTCCTGCTCTGTTAGGAACCATCGCAGGTGGAGGCGTTGCACCGAATCATGGTTACTCTCATTCCTAGTATAATTGCCCCAGGTTCCCCGTGGAGGAAGCTCAGCCCTCCTGTGAGCCAAACAGGTAACGCACCACACCTGGTAACACTGTATGTTCTCCGCACCCACCCTATATGTGCGCTTGGGTGGGGTGGAATACCCGTTACATTAGCAAAATATTATCTGTGCACAGAGAACATTTGTGTACCCCCCATCAATGGGGTAACCCTAGCCGCCTGTATCCAGCACCCTTACAGTAATTGAGGTAAGCTATGCTGAGTTGCCAAATATTTCCCACCGATGTAATCCCCCTAGCAGCCGGGCACAGAGGGTTACATAGAGTTGTGACAGTTTGTATTGCTTCCTACATTAAATGTCACAGCTATAGAAACAGCTATCTCGCATTTCCGTTAAGCGCAGGGCCATCTCTCACAAAGCATAGCATGTCTCTGCTACTTGGATATACCTTCTAATAAAAACATCCCGCCTGGAACATGACCCATATCTGGTTTGGCTCTAAAGTAGTTGTTTGTGGAGGTACCCGGGCGCTATCTCTGTATGGCTTATTTGATGTGCGGAAGTAAAAAAGGTGTGGTGTAATACTGCCTGTGAGTAGTTTTCAAGTGGTGTCCTCTTGTGACTCGGAACCCCAGCAGGATCTATCCGGGACCCTTGTAGGCAGTGAATACAAAAAGGATGGGGGAGCACAATAGTTGGAAACAGGCAGTGTTGTAGAACTAGTAATTGCTTTTAAAAAAAAAAAGTAATTATATCCTGAGCGAGTGTGGTAGCTCAGGTGTCTAATGTCTAATTTGAATGATATACACACATTGGTTCGTATGTATTGGTGAAAGGGTAGAATAAAAGTATATATAACTTACACGGCCTTGTGTAAGCCCAATCACATCAAGGTTTCTTTTGGAATCCCGTGTGCTTCTGGTGAGGCTTTTCTTCTTGCGGTGTGGGTTCTTCTTCTTGATGTATAAGCTGCTTGCTTCGTTGGTTCAGAGTGCCGCTCCAGGAGGATTTCCTCTCGTATAAACAGAAAGGAGGATAGGGTTAACACATATACATATATACATCACTGTGGGGGAGGGGATGGTGTGTTTATGGACCACCATAAAAATATATATAGATTATACTCCGGCACTCACACGGGCTGGTGTGAGTGTACTCTTATCTTGGTATCTTGTTTTACTTATGGGTGTTACCCAATTAGTATCAGGTGATGAGAGAGAGGGGTACAATGGTATATATGGTAAATATAACACAATACTCACACGGGCCAGTGTGAGTACACACTTCTAGCGGTATCTTTGTTCTTCTTTTCCTGATGTAGCTAATGGTGAAGATGGGGTATAAAGCATATAAAAGACACTAGGGTCTGGAGGGTACAAACTAACTTTAATAAAGAAATAAAAACAAAAACAAAAAACAGAAACCAAACGTTTCTTGGGGAAGTAAAAGCAAGGGGGGACAGTATGGTGTATAGTAGTAGGGGGTCTCGCCTTCCGCGTCCGGATGGGGAGCTGCAACTACACCTCTGTCTCCTCTATGATGTGCTGTTAAAATGTTCCAGGTAAAAGAGCAACGCGTTTCGTCCAAGTACTGGACTTCCTCAGGCTCTGTAGATGTGTTCCTGCTGTTTCCAGCCTCTTTTATGCCGGGTTTAGCCAATCCTGGCCGTTGTGTTAATTGCATTAATTGCAATTCTGTTCCTCTAATGCGACGGGACGTCGCCATCTTGTAATGTGCGCGCGCATCCCATCTTGTAGGGTGCGCGCGCATCCCATCTTCTATTGGGTCGCGCATGTGTGGTGGTCTAAATAATAAAGTTTTCAGGCAATACACTCGTATGTCCTTGTGCGTCTCAATAAAGTTCCGTGTTGTTGAAAAAAAAGGGAAAAAGGAAGAAAAGTTTGTGCGCAGTCCCTTGTATACTGCGTGGTTGCATGTACTGTATCTATGTACTCTCACTTATAACCAAATGCTGAAGGGGTTAAAAAATGCCTTAAAAGTATCATGAAAGGTGGTGTATATGCCTCTGGTGGCTGCTGCATAAAGTATAAGGATTATACTGTGTCATAATTGTCACGTTGTGCAACCTAATAAAATTGTTTATATGTGCTGAGTTGTGTGTCTATTCTTATATGCTTATAGTGATTAAAAATGTGATATATATTCTAAATTGTGTTTGCTCTTAAAAATAATAGGTATTGTTTATTCTTGTGTATTAAGGATCCAAAGTATGGTTAATTTATAAATAGTATATGTTCTAATGTGAGTTAATTTGAAAAGTGTTTAGGTATAATCTAGTCTTGTGTTAATAAAAAAGTGTTTAAGTGTTTAAAGTGCAGAGTGATAGAGTTTAATATAATTAGATTAAATTAAATTGCCTGTTTTAAATTAATGACGGTAGTTTATAAATAGTACATATCATAATGTGAGTTACTTCTAAGAGTATTAGATAAAATCTAATCCTAATTTACTGAAGATAGGTATTCAAATATTTAAAGTGCAGAGTAATTAAAAATACTCTAATGAAATTAGGTTTAATACCTAATGTGAATTAGTGAAGGTACTGGTAATGGGGATAATAATAAGATAATGTTCAAATAATAATAGTGAGCAACATATTGAATTGATGTCCTATGTGAGTGAGTATGTCAAATGAATTGACATGCTCTAATTGTTTGCTAACCGAATTGAAAACTCACTGCTGAGGGAAGCAGGTGGAGTGGATAAAATCAAAAATAAAAATAAAAATAAAAAGCAAAAAATGAATGTGTGAAATATCCAAAAAATCTCTGCATGAAATCAAATGTACTAGAAAAAAGTCTCTGTTCCGGGTAAAAGTTATAAGTTAAAAATAGTATACCGTAAGATAAAAATGATAAAAATGAGGGTCTATGATTTAAACTATACCTATTATTTTTAAGAGCAAACACAATTTAGAATATATATCACATTTTTAATCACTATAAGCATATAAGAATAGACACACAACTCAGCACATATAAACAATTTTATTAGGTTGCACAACGTGACAATTATGACACAGTATAATCCTTATACTTTATGCAGCAGCCACCAGAGGCATATACACCACCTTTCATGATACTTTTAAGGCATTTTTTAACCCCTTCAGCATTTGGTTATAAGTGAGAGTACATAGATACAGTACATGCAACCACGCAGTATACAAGGGACTGCGCACAAACTTTTCTTCCTTTTTCCCTTTTTTTTCAACAACACGGAACTTTATTGAGACGCACAAGGACATACGAGTGTATTGCCTGAAAACTTTATTATTTAGACCACCACACATGCGCGACCCAATAGAAGATGGGATGCGCGCGCACCCTACAAGATGGGATGCGCGCGCACATTACAAGATGGCGACGTCCCGTCGCATTAGAGGAACAGAATTGCAATTAATGCAATTAACACAACGGCCAGGATTGGCTAAACCCGGCATAAAAGAGGCTGGAAACAGCAGGAACACATCTACAGAGCCTGAGGAAGTCCAGTACTTGGACGAAACGCGTTGCTCTTTTACCTGGAACATTTTAACAGCACATCATAGAGGAGACAGAGGTGTAGTTGCAGCTCCCCATCCGGACGCGGAAGGCGAGACCCCCTACTACTATACACCATACTGTCCCCCCTTGCTTTTACTTCCCCAAGAAACGTTTGGTTTCTGTTTTTTGTTTTTGTTTTTATTTCTTTATTAAAGTTAGTTTGTACCCTCCAGACCCTAGTGTCTTTTATATGCTTTATACCCCATCTTCACCATTAGCTACATCAGGAAAAGAAGAACAAAGATACCGCTAGAAGTGTGTACTCACACTGGCCCGTGTGAGTATTGTGTTATATTTACCATATATACCATTGTACCCCTCTCTCTCATCACCTGATACTAATTGGGTAACACCCATAAGTAAAACAAGATACCAAGATAAGAGTACACTCACACCAGCCCGTGTGAGTGCCGGAGTATAATCTATATATATTTTTATGGTGGTCCATAAACACACCATCCCCTCCCCCACAGTGATGTATATATGTATATGTGTTAACCCTATCCTCCTTTCTGTTTATACGAGAGGAAATCCTCCTGGAGCGGCACTCTGAACCAACGAAGCAAGCAGCTTATACATCAAGAAGAAGAACCCACACCGCAAGAAGAAAAGCCTCACCAGAAGCACACGGGATTCCAAAAGAAACCTTGATGTGATTGGGCTTACACAAGGCCGTGTAAGTTATATATACTTTTATTCTACCCTTTCACCAATACATACGAACCAATGTGTGTATATCATTCAAATTAGACATTAGACACCTGAGCTACCACACTCGCTCAGGATATAATTACTTTTTTTTTTTTTAAAAGCAATTACTAGTTCTACAACACTGCCTGTTTCCAACTATTGTGCTCCCCCATCCTTTTTGTATTCATTGGCTCTAAAGTAAACAGAGCCGGGCGATGTTATTACATAGCTGGGATTCCTGGCACACCCTGTCAGGGACATGTTCTACGCCGGGAATAAAGCGGCTCAGTGACACGGCGTACGCTGCTGTTATTTACTGTAACAGTGATCTCTCTCTCTCTCTCTCTCTCTCTCTCTCTCTCTCTCTCTTCTCTTCTCTTCTCTTCTCTTCTCTTCTCTTCTCTTCTCTCTTCTCTCTCTCTCTCGTTTCATTATGTTGTTGACTGACCTTTTACCCAATTAATGTTGGCTGCTCTCCTGGCCTATGTTCAGACATAGTTCCTGAGTGAAAAACAGGAAGTTCAGCCACTTTTGCATAGTCCAAACGCATGTACTATCTCAGCACTTCAAGCAAGAATTACAATGTCTTGTGGCCTTGGCCACTATGGGGACTCCCCCAATTAGGAATGTGTGTTTTCTGTGGGGAAAATTGTAGGTTTTGAGAATATTAAGTCAGCTTCCCGAATGAATAAAGCTGAGGTGGTTTCTTTGAGCAGTACCGCACTTGTACATTGGGTTGTTGAGCCAGGGTTACAGATGAATGGCTGTTTGTTTAATGTTCTGCCTTTACCAGTCCATCAGTTAAAGTGACTCTGTCTAATGTTCCCCCATCTGTAAGTAGTGAGAGGTTAATGCAGGATTAATCTTGCTATGGTAGAATTATTTCTTCTATTAAAATGATTCCTTTGGGGTGCAAAAAAGCTGAAATTAAACATGTTATGTCTTTCAGGAGGCAGTGTTTATGATTTTGAATCAATCTGTGAAAAGTTTAGACCTGGTTTTGAAACATAACATTGAGGGCCGTGATTATGTGATGTATGCGAGCACTGAGTCCAGGGGAAATTGGTCACTTGAAACACGCTTGCCCTATTTTGAATACTAGAAATGGTCAGAGTGAGAATGTTACTGGTCACAGAAAAGATGCAGGTGAAAAGAAAGCAGAGGCTGCTGCTTCAGCGCAGCGTGAGGAGGATACTGTGGCAGGTGAGAAAGCAGAGGCTGCTGCTTCAGCGCAGAGTGAGGAGGATACTGTGGCAGGTGAGAAAGCAGAGGCTGCTGCTTCAGCGCAGAGCGAGGAGGATACTGTGGCAAGTGAGAAAGCAGAGGCTGCTGCTTCAGCGCAGAGTGAGGAGGATACTGTGGCAAGTGAGAAAGCAGAGGCTGCTGCTTCAGCGCAGAGCGAGGAGGATACTGTGGCAAGTGAGAAAGCAGAGGCTGCTGCTTCAGCGCAGAGTGAGGAGGATACTGTGGGAGATGTACAGATTGCTGTTATTGCTATCAGTGAGGTGGACACTGTGGAAGGTGCCACTGCGCAGACCGCTGTTACAGGGCAGCTGACTGTGAGGACGGAGTGTGAGAAGACTAGCAAGAAGAGAGTCTTGGAACAGGAGGAAGATGAAAGAAATCTCGAGGTAACTAAAAGTACTGTTCTGAACGCTGACGTTGCTGGGGCCACCTTTTCACATGAGTCTGGGCCAACAGGGGAAAAAATGGCAAAAACAGTGAATGTTTTAACTGATAATCTGTCTGAAAATGCTTTGAGAATGGAGGAAAATTCCCTGCCAGCGGCAACCACTAGTTTTGCCCTGCGGCCTCTGGTTTGCCCTGCGGCCTCTGGTTTGCCCTGCGGCCTCTGGTTTGCCCTGCGGCCTCTGGTTTGCCCTGCGGCCCTGCAGTGGTGTGGAGGAAAGGTCTGAGTTGGAAGCTACATCTTGTCTGTTTGCCCAGCCCTCCATTACTCCTTGATAAAGTCTATGTTTACACGAAACGCGTAGGTGGGTGTAAACCTCCACTTTGGCTGTGCGCTGGTTTTTCTCTTTGTTATTCAGCCCTCCAGTAAGTCTGGTTGAAGTGCAGGATTATTTCCCTGATTTGCAGTTATTTGTGGACTCCGTTAATCTCATTTTGAAGAAAGGTTCTCTGATAGATATTGATAAGCAAAAACGGTATCGTTTAAATAAGTTATTTCAAAGTAAACACTGTTGGTTTTTTTTGAATTATAAAAGGATCATGGCTATTTTGGATTTAACTTTTTCTTTTGTTATTGTTGGTTTTTGCTCACAGTGTGTTTTTCCCTCGTTTTCAATGCAAGGACTCCAAATTGGGACATTGAATATTAATGGTGGAAGAGATTTTAATAAGAGAGCAACTTTGTTTGAGTATTTTACTCAAAAAAAGTTAAATGTTCTTTTTTTGCAAGAGACGCTCTGATGATAACAATCAGCCTGGTTGGGTTAAGGAGTGGGAAGGGGAGGCTGTGCTCAGACATGGTACACACACAGGTGCAGGAGTGGGAGGGGAGGCTGTGCTCAGACATGGTACACACACAGGTGCAGGAGTGGGAGGGGAGGCTGTGCTCAGTCCTGGTACACACACAGGTGCAGGAGTGGGAGGGGATGCTGTGCTCAGTCCTGGTACAGGCACACACCAGGTGCGGAGTGGGAGGGGGCGTGCTCAGCCTGGGACACACAAGGTGCAGATGGGAGGGGAGGCTGGCTCAGTCCTGATACACACAGGTGCAGGAGTGGGAGGGTGTGCTCAGTCCTGTTACACACACAGGTGCGAGGGTGTGAGGGGGCTGTGGCTCAACAATTGGTACACACACAGTGCAGGAGTGGGAGGGGACGCTTTGCTCAGTCATGGTACACACACAGTGTCAGGATGGGAGGGAGGCTGTGCTCAGTCATGGTAACACCACAGGTGCATGAGTGGTGGAAGTGGTGTGCGCATCCTGGTCCACACACCAGGTGCAGGAGTGGGAGGGAAGGCTGTGCTCAACTGGTACACACAACAGGTGCAGGAGTGGGGGAGGCTGTGCTCAACCTGGTACACACACAGGTGCATAGTGGGAGGGGAGGCTGTGCTCAGACATGGTACACACACAGGTGCAGGAGTGGGAGGGGGGCTGTGCTCAGACATGGTCACACACAGGTTGCAGGAGTGGGAGGGGAGGCTGTGCTCAGTCCTGGTACACACACAGGTGCAGGAGTGGCTGTTTTATTTGCCCCAGGTGTGCTAACACGTAATGCTTCTAACAATGAGATTATAAAGGGACGCTTATTGAAGGTAGATGCTACTATAGGGGACCCAGCTTTCATTTGTATTAATATTTATGCACCAGTTACTGGGAGAGATCGTGCTGTGGGTTTTGCAGACTTTGAGTGATGTATTATCTACTTGTAAACAGGACGAGGTTATTATTGTAGCTGGAGATTTTAACTGCACAGAGAATCCTCGGTTAGACAGGAACCACAGAGAGCCGGCAGACCCTCTCGGCCCCAGAGAGCCGCCCCTCGGCCCCTCAGAGAGCCGCCACCCTCGTCCCCTCAGAGAGCGCACCCGTCAGCCCCCAGAGAGCCGCACCCTCGGCCCCTCAGAGAGCCGCACCCTCGGCCCCCCTGAGAGCCGCACCCTCGGCCCCTCTGAGAGCCGCACCTCGCCCCTGAGAGCCCACCCTCAGCCCCCCAGAGAGCCGCACCCTCAGCCCCCCCCAGATAGCGCACCCTCACCCCCCCCAGATAGCCGCACACCCTCAGCCCCCCAGAGAGCCGCACCCCGAGCCCCCGATAAGGCGCACCCTCGGCCCTAGAGAGACCCACCCTCGGTCCCCCAGAGCTGCACCCTCGGCCCCTCTGAGCACCGCCCCATCAACACCTCTGGACCGCCCTGCCGCCATCTGCAGAGCCGCCACCTCGGCCCCCAGAGGCCGCACCCTCAGCCCCTCTAAGCCACCGGCACCCTCGGCCCTCTGAGAGCCGCAACCCCTCTGCCCCTCTGATAGCCGCACCCTCGGCCCCCCAGAGAGCCGCACCCTCGGCCCCCAGAGACGCCCCACCGCACCCTCGGCCCCCAGATAGCGCACCCTCGGCCCCCAGAGAGCCCGCACCCCTCTGCCCCCCTGAGACCCGCACTTGGCCCCCAGAGAGCCGCCAACCTCGGCCCCTCAGAGGCACGCCCTCAGTCCCCTCTGAAGCCCACCCTTGCCCCTCAGAGGCTGACCTCGGCCCCCCTGAGAGCCGCCCCCTCCCCACTCCGCCCCCCCCAGAGAGCCGCACCCCCTCGCCCCTCGGAGAAGTCCGGCAGCACCCTCGGCCCCCCAGAGAGCTCCCCTGCAAGCCACCCTCGGCCCCCAGAGAACCCGCAAGCCCTCGCCCCTCAGAGAGCCTCACCCTCGCGCCCACCAGAAAGCCCCACCCTCGGCCCCCCAGAGAGCCGACCCTCGCCCGCCCCTGAGCCGCACCCTCCCCTCGCCCTCAGAGAGCCGCACCCTCGGCCCCCTGAGAGCCGCGCCTGGCCCCTCAGAGAGCCGCACCCTCGCCCCCCAAGCAGCCGCACCCCTCGGCCCCCCAGAGAGCCGCACCCCTCGCCCCCCAGAGAGCCGCACCCTCGCCCCCCGCAAGAGCCGCACCCTCGGCCCCCCAGAAGAGCCGCACCCTCGGCCCCCCAAAAAAGAGAGCCCACCCTCGCCCCCCTGAGAGCTCATCTCTTTGTTACAAAGGTTTTCTTTTGTTGGTGTTTGGAGAAACGTGAATCCTGGAGCTAAGCGATATATATACTTGGTTAAAAGTTCATTGTAATCCTGTTTCTGTGGCCAGACGTGTGTGTGTGTGTGTGTGTGTGTGTGTGTGTGTGTGTGTGACTTGCCAGTGTGTAAACAGGGTGAGTGCATGCAGGATTACACCAAGCAGTTTTTCTGATCATCACATGGCGTGCTGTTATCTATTATCCTAAAACCATACAAGTCCTTATTGGCATTTTAATATTAAGCTTTTAGAAGACACACAATTTTTTGATCATTTTACTTTCTTTTGGGAACATTGGCTTACACAAAAGAATGATTTTGAGACACTTAGGCAGTGGGGGGATGTAGGTGTAGCGGGTGTACCCCGAGGCTGAAAACCAACCCTGGGAAACTACAAGCTTCACCCACCCCCTGTACCAACAAAGCAGTGCCGGCTATTTAACCCCTCATTACCCTAGCGCTTACCCTCTATGCTGGCTGTAATTTTACTGTATTACCTAGGATTTCATCTGGGGGTCTCCGGAGCTGAAATGAATGGGGCCAACGCCCACTTTAGGTGGCGCGAGAGGAATGCGAGTGTTTAAGGTGAGATTTGCACATCGGAGCTTAGTGAATAGCCGTTGCTGGCAAACAATTTGAATTTGACCAGTTTTCCTGCCGCCGTGCGGGTTGTTATAGCCTTAACGCTCATTCAAAAGCCGTTTTCAAATGATTTTGCCATGTTATCAGAGCTTTGTGACGAGCTACACATGCAAAATCGATACAAAGCGTTAAGTCACTTATTGAAGTTTAGTGAACAGGCTCCATCGTATCTTCCCACTTCCTGCCCTGTGTATTAATATCACAGCGCTGCTCCATCTGCCAGCTACATTTTAACTAGTTAATACTAATTGCCATTTTTTGCCAGAGACTCCTATTCAGTTAACTCGTTCCTGTGTGGCTGCGTCCTAACTGATACATATATATATATATGTAAGTTCCCGCTCACACTGCGTGCGTTCGTGTGCGGGCACACACGCTCACCCGCGCTCACCAAAACAAACAAATCTGATTTCCCCGCGCGCTCAGCTGACCCGCAATGCCCCCCCCCCCCCCCCCCCGTCGCGAGCTTGCGTAAATCAGAGGACACCCGGCAAACATGCTTGAGCGCGCTTAGAGTAAGCGGGGACGCAGCCTTAGGCCTCGGACATGCTGCCTCGGGCCGCGCTGATCCGCGCTCCTGCTCTGCCTCGCCTGCTCAAACTGGAGCTTTTTTGTGTCCTGGCAGGCGAGGCAGTGAGCGCGCTTTGGGGGCGGAGGCGGGGTGGAGGCGTGTCGGAGGCGTAACGGTGGTGGGAGGTGGGGCTAGTCCCTCGCTCCCATTGGATGTGAGCGGTCACGTGACTGCTCCTCCACACCCGAGCGTCACATTTTACATTTGCCTGTCTCCTCAAAATATCTGAGCCTCCGCACGCACGCTAAAGCCGCGCTGATGACAGATGCAGAGGGTAAGTGCATCTGCTCAGCGCGGCTCAGCACGGCTCAGCACGGCCTGCTGTACTATGCCCCAGGCCTTAGTGTTCACTAGCCCTCGTTGAAGACACATGTATACACTATGTAACAGCACCACACTAATTAGGGTGTCTAGTGCCACATTAACTCGTTACTTGATGCCATCATTATGCACATACACATGCCGGGTATTTCGGTATTTACCTTACTGCCATTTTAGGCCATTTACTCCTAACGTTACCTCAGCGTTCATGGTGCATGGAGCCTACGCTAGCCTGGTACCACCGCTACGGTATATACTCTGTGTAGGGAGCTCACATTCCTATTAAGGCATTATTATTATTATTATTATTATCTCGCTTGACTCATCAGTGCGACCCGCACACCCATTTTAATCCCTCCCTGAGATTTTTTTGGAGATTTGTGCCAGCTCCCTGGCAACCTTATCCCACTATATTACTTTTTAATTAGTGTTTAAACCCACAAGGCAGGTATACCTGTTTTGTTAGCTCCACAATAAAGGTTTTGTTTTAATAAGGTGGTGTGCAATAAAGGGAATTCTTTGGCAGGGTGCGTCTCTTTTTGCTCCGCTCATTCACTCCCAATTCGCATATTTTGCACCAGTTTATCACTAGGAATACTTATTCATTACTCAAGGTCAATTAGTGCAGCGATGTAGTCAATCATCAACTTCACCCCCCTCCCTTTATATACTTTGGAAGTTACAGTATATATTAACCCAACAGGAAGTATCTTCAGAGCTGAACATTAACCTGAGATAAACGTAAGAAAAGTGTTAATCAAATCGGTTATCTTTCATATAAATATTAGAAAGACGTGATTCTGTCTCTCTATAATACGCCCCTGTTCCAGACTAAGGGGCAGATTCTGTATCCACAAAACCCCCAATCGGACGACTCCCCATTGACTTAATTGGAGAATTGCGATAGGAAAACGTCCCGATCAGCTGCTCCGGCGGATATATATATATATTATAAGCCCCTGAGCTGAATAACATGATTATCGTAGTATACAAAACATTGTTTAATAATTTGCTGAACTGGCTCTTTCTTGTTATATATATTTCTTTAATCAGAAAGGGATAACATATTGCACCCACAGAGATACTTGTAGCTCACTTTTTGTGGGGCCCAAATACGAGAGTTAGGAAAATAGTCTTGAAATCCAGCTTTTATTTGCTTCCTTTTCTAGCTCCTGTTCCCTCGCTCGCTGCCGAGCCCTCTCTACTCGTTCCCTCTCTGCTCGATCCCTATCTTCTCGACCCCTCTTTGCTTGCTGTGCTGCCATTGCTTGTTCTTTCTGTTCCCTTTCTCTTTTCATCTCCCTTTCATGTGCAAACTCCAGAATAAATTTCTTGCGCTCTGCCCTCTCCCGCGGTGGATTCCTCTTCTCACTCATGCGGAATTCAACGTCCTTCAAAACTCCATGGAAGAACGTTAGGATTTCCTGGTACCTTGCTCTGGTTCTTAGACGGTCACTTTGGGTGAAGTTTTCCAGCTGAAATATACGTTCAGTTCCCATGTTCCTAAACTTTGCCTGGACCCCAGTCAGGTCCCCCTGAGTTTTAAATGTGAGCACAACAATGGGATCAAGTCCTGTAAAATAATATACATGTTAGTACTAAATCAGCATCTAATGGGTGTAAGGAATCACAGAACTGTCACCTCTAACACATTGTAATTCTGGTCTTTTTGGCAAAAGTTGCTCACCTGTCACTGTGCCAACAAGTATTCTTCATCTCATGTTACACACAGTGCCATGCTCACTAACAGCGTATCACTGAGCTTTATGAATAAGATTAAACAAATGTATTGGGAGAGTCCTGAATGTAATAATAAACAGTAGCACAGTTACTATATATCTAATAACTATGATTTCAGATGAAATTGTAGTGCACATACTGTATAATTATTCTTTTAAACTCATGCTTATCTTAAAACATCAGACGTAATCAGAAAGTACAAATGTGTCTGACCAGACACAATCGGATTTCCTGAGTTCCAGTTCCCTGTATTAGTCCTGGAGAAGCTTAGGTGTGCAGCATGCTGCATGTTGTGATGCCTTTTATTGGACAAACAAGCCAATTATTTATAGAACTTGTTTGTAAATACTGTATGCCTTAGAGACCTCACAAGTCTGTTCTTCTGATGTGAACATGAGCATATGTATGCGGTCTTTAATGTTTGGTTACAAATATATTAAGACAAACTAATATCTGACGACATCTCCATTAATCTCCTAGTTACTGCGCTTATAGTGCTGGCGACAGCGACGTTGTGTCAAAACAAATGCATTGCCGCCATCGCGTGCACTTATAGTAAGCGCGACGGCTTGGTCGCGATCTCTGGAAGTCATCTCAATTTGATTTTTCCAGGGTCCGTAGCCGGCACTATAAGCGTAGCCAGCCCAGCTGAGGAGATGTGAGGGTGGAAGATGCATGTTCTGTATCACTGATTGTATGTGAGGCTGAGTAAGGAGAATGATACCATTATTACCTGTTAGGTTCCTGGCTTTGTCAAGTAAATCCTTTATTTCAGGCACTTCTTCTTCTGTAATCCCCTTCTTGACACTGCAGGATAAAGATAATAGTGTGAATCCCTCGGAAATCAGTGACTCGGTGTATAAATGTACAGGACGGGGCAGCACGTTCCCAGCTTGTGATGAGGAGACTTTACAGGCATTGAGGAGCAGGGATTGTGTTACTATCTCCTGAGGACTAACACAGAGCAGCGTCTCCTCTCTCTGTGAGGGACACTACTGGGGCTGTATGATGGGACCTCACAGGGACATAAGGGGGGACCCTAATAATACAGTTTATCTTGGCCTGGGGGGTAACAATGACCTGAATACATGAGAAAGATAACAGCGCCGCGCCCTGTCCCCAGGGATGTTACAATGTACTTTCAGTGGCTGAAGACACAGGGGCACAGTGAGATGCCACAAGTCACAAGGATCTGCCCCGGGATTTATTGCGCTTGTCACCTACCTGTATACAAATATAGGAACAACGAAGTCCGAGTAATTTGCATCTATATCTGATTCCACCAGTCTGTGCATAATACTTTGATATCCTGTGCCTCCCACACCACCTTGATCCGAGGCACGCAAATTACCTGTGAAACGGGGTACAGGTTTTAGTCTGGAGACAGGGTAGGGGGGTACCTGATTTGTGGGATGGGAATTCTGGTTATAACGCGGGCACGTACACTAATTATAAGAAGCAATTCTTACCATGCAGAAATCTTTGCATAATCAAAGAGCAAAATTATGATATAATTACTGTATATAAATGATTATTTAGTAGATTTACTTAAACATGTTTGTTATAAACCAATGGATACTTAGCAGACTTGCAATGTAACTATGTTAAATTTGCTAATTAACCTCTTGACTGACAGAGGAGAAGCTGCACGTTTGCTTTAAGATTATATATGATATAATCTCTGGATGGATGAGTGAGACTGTACCTCAGATCCTCACTTACCGAGCTGAGCAAAGATCTCTCCTTCTCATACTGTTCATCGTAGCGCAATCCGCGTTTATCAACCACAGTGATGGTGTCAGTGAGGGAATATGTGATTCTTCTGGTGGTCTTTCCTCCATCAGACTGTCCTGCATCTGCATAGGTCTTAAACTCCCCGTCCTGGAGGACGTACTTACAGGAGTTAATGAAGGAGGACTTCCCATGTCCCAGATACCCAAACAGCTGCAGGAGGACCCGGTTATAACCCTGGTTCCCCAGAGCACAGTTATCAAGTTTGAAACTATTGATGTATTCTTGAGCTCAAGAATATCCATGGCTGTGTCTTGTCTGTCACAGACTGTCTCCTCTGTCTGTCAGACAAAGAGTGCACAATCTCTTATATAGACTTACACAAGCAGTGAAAGTGAAACTGGAAAGACCCTAACATGAATATAGGGGGAGGGCACACTGACACAAGCGCACACTGAGCTTCCCCCCCCCCACACCCCCCCCACATATATGGTTCCTTCGGGGGGTGCGGTGCTTCTATAGTACACACGACGGTTCCCGTACCTTGTCACCATATTTTCTTCTAAACCCTGGTTTGGATCCCGGTCCTCCCTGTGGCGCTGTGGGGGCTTGTTGGTCCCCTATTGGCATATGACTTCACCATATAAGGGGCTTCCAATGTATATCCCAGAAGGTAGGTTGTTCAACATGTCTGCTGGGGAGGAGGAACGGCGAAGAGAGCAGTGGACTATGCGGGAAGGGAGGATTCGGGGGAGGTTGTATTAAATTGATAAATTGTTGCCTTTGTAATGGCACGTGCTCTCCCCACAATCCCCCATTCTTTCTTA
>WSYH01005489.1:22367-35462 GCA_036426205.1 Ascaphus truei
CTGAGTGTGTCCCAGTTCAGCACACAGCGGGCTTGTGTCCAGTTCAGCACACTGGGATAGGTGATGTGTCAGTCAGCCACACTGGGCTGTGGATCCCAGTTCAGCAACACTGGGCTGTGTTCCCAGTTCAGCACAATGGGCTTGGTATCCCAGTCAGCACATAGGGTGCCTTTGGTTTGGTGTCTCAGTTCAGCACACTGGGCTTGGTGTATCAAAGTTTTAGCACATTTATAGTGGTGTCTGTGTCATGCAGATATCTGTGTCCCAGTTCAGACTACACTTGGTGCTCTGTGTGTGTCGTCCAGTCAGCACATGGGCTGTGTGTCCACGTTCAGCAACTGGGCGGTGGTCCAGTTCAGCAACACTGGGCTTGTGTGTCCAGTTCAGCACACTGGGCTGTGTGTCAGCAAGTTCAGCACACTGGGCTGTGTTGTCCCAGTTCCAGCACCACTGTAGGGCTGTGTGTCCCAGTTCAGCACACTGGGCTGTGTGTCCCAGTTCAGCACACGGCTGTGTATCCCAGTTCAGCCACACTGGCTTGTGTGTCCCAGTTCAGCACACACTGGGCTGTGTGTCCCAGTTCAGCACACTGGGCTGTGTGTCCAAGTTCAGCACCTGGGCTGTGTGTCCAGTTCAGCACCACTGGGCCTGTGTGTCCAGTCAGCACACTGGGGCTGTGTGTTCCCAGTTCAGCACACTGGCTGTGTGCCCAGTTCCGCACACTGGGTCTGTGTTCCAGTTCAGCACCCACGGGGCTGTGTGTCCCAGTTCAGCACACTGGGTGTGTGTCCAGTTTCAGCACACGTGCGTGTCGGTCAGCCAGTGTCCAGGCTCACACAATGGGCTGGTGTGTCCCAGTTCAGCACACATGGGCGCTGTGTTCCCAGTTCAGCACACTGGGCTGTGTGTCGTTCAGCACACTGGCTCTGTGGTATCCCAGTTCAGCACCTGGGCCTGTGTGTCCCAGTTCAGCACACTGGGCTGGGGTCCACAGTCAGCACACTGGGCTGTGTAGTCCAGTTCAGCACACTGGGCTTGTGTCCAGTTCAGCACAATGGGCTGTTGTGTCCCAGTTCAGCACACTGGGCTGTGTGATCCAGTTCAGCACACTGGCGTGTGTGTCCAGTTCAGCACACTGGGCTGTTGTGTCCCAGTTCAGCAACTGGGCTGTGTGTCCCAGTTCAGCACCACTGGGCTGGTGTATCCCAGTTCAGCACAACTGGGCTGTGTGTCCCAGTTCCGCAACGGGCTGTGGTCCAGTCAGCACACTGGGCTGTGTGCTCCCAGTTCAGCACACTGGGCTGTGTATCCCAGTTCAGACACACTGCTGTGTGTGTCCCAGTTCAGCACACTGGGCTGTGTGGTCCAGTTCAGCACAATGGGCTGTGGTCCCAGTCAGCCACTGGGCTGTGTGTCCCAGTTCAGCACACTGGGCTGTGTTCCCAGTTCAGCACACTGGGCTGTGTCCAGTTAGACACTGGGCTTGTGTGTCAGTTCAGCACACTGGATGTGTGTCCCAGTTCAGCACACTGGGCTGTGTGGTCCCAGTCAGCACACTGGGCTGTGTGTCCAGTTCAGCACACTGGGCTGTGTGTCCCAGTTCAGCACACTGGGGCATGGTGTTATCCCAGTTCAGCACACTGGGCTGGGTGTCCCAGTCAGCCTTGCTTTCTGAGTGTGTTGTCCAGTAGCACACTGGGCGTGTGTCCCAGTTCAGCACACATGGGCGTGTGTCCCAGTTCAGCACACTGCGGCTTGTGTGTCCCAGTTCAGCCACACTGGGCTGTGTGGTCCCAGTCAGCACACTGGGCTGGTGTTCCAGTTCAGCACACTGGTGCTGTGTGTCCCGTTCAGCACACTGGGCGGTGTGTCCCAGTTCAGCACACTGGGCTGGGGTGCCAGTCAGCACACTGGCTGTGTGTCCCAGTTCAGCACACTGGGGCTGTGTTGTCCCAGTTCAGCAGACTTGGGCTGGAGTGTCCCCAGTTCAGCACATGGGCTGTGTGTCCCAGTTTCAGCACAAATGGGCTGTGTTCCCAGTCAGCACACGGGGGCTGTGTGTACCAGTTCAGCACACTGGCTGTGTGTCCCAGTTCAGCACACGGCTGTGGTCCCAGTTCAGCACACTGGGCTGTGTGTCCCAGTCAGCAACACTGGGCTGTGTGTCCAGTTCAGCACACTGAGTGTGTTCCAGTTCAGCACACGGCCTGGTGTCCCAGTTCAGCACACTGGGCTGTGTGCCCAGTCAGCAAAATGGCTGTGTGTCCCAGTTCAGCACACTGGGCTGTGTGTTCCCGTTCAGCACCATGGGCTGTGTGTCCCAGTTTCAGCACATGGCTGTGTGTCCAGTTCAGCACACTGGGCTGTGATGTCCCAGTTCAGCACACTGGGCTTGTGTGTCCCAGTTCAGCACCTGGGCTTGTGTGTTATCCAGTTCACACATGGGTGTGTGTCCCAGTTCAGCACATGGGCTGTGTGTCCCAGTTCAGCAACAATGGGTATGTGGGTCCCAGTTCAGCAACACTGGGGCTGTGTGTTCCAGTTAGCACACTGGGCTGTGATGTTGTCCCAGTTCAGCACACTGGGTGTGTCCCCAGTCCCAGCACCAACTGGGCTGTGTCCCAGTTGCACACGCGGTGTCCAGTAAAACTGGCTTGTGTGTCCCAGTTAAGCAAACTGTCACACTAGGTCAAGACCTACTTGGGGTTGGTGCGCGTTTGCCACCCGCAGTCTATTCGCGTGCTCTCTGGATTCGTTCCCCAGGAACTTGAATAGCAGGTTGAGCTCTTCCCTTGCTGAGAAGTCCAAGCTGTTGATTGCGTCTTTGAACGTGAACTTCCACGTCCGGTAGTTCTCAGGGCGGTCGTCGAAGCTGGTGAGTCCTGCTTGCACCAGGTCATGCCGAATCATGTACTTGACTATGTCTGTCAGGCCTGAGGCATCGGCGTGTTTGTCACATTCTGAGGTAGTTGCTGGGAGGGTTCGTGCGGTCGCCTCTTCCTTGGCGTGGACGCATGATGACTGCTGGTCGGTGTGAGGGGCTGTTTTCTCCCGCGTGGGTGTACCTGGATTGCAAGCCTGTTGTAGTGCATCCGTGTGCGCACTGGCGTGTGGATCACTGTTGCCGCTGTGGCTATCCCAGGCAGCATGTACCATTGAAGGAACAGCATCTTCTCCTCGTGGGCCCAGCAAGTCTTCGGTGTCTGTGGAGCCACTCCATCCGTGTTGAGATGGTGCGCTGGTGTTTACACTGAAGAGACTCCTTACGTAGTCTTCAGTGCGTTGGGCTGGATTCTCTGAGGCAATCCGTCTGTACGGTTGCTCCACGCCATCCTGTTGCGCGGCTGCTTCTAGGACTTCAGCTTGGGCTATGGCGGCAGCGGTTTCCTTCTCTTGATTAAGTGCCTCTAGTTCCGCATCAAATTCGGCTTTCCTACGCGCAGTCGCTGCGGCAGTAGCGGCGGTAGCGGCATTAGCGGCAGCAGTGGCGGTCGCAGCAGCGGTAGCGGCATTAGCGGCGGCTGTCTTTTCCTCCTCTTCTATTCGCGCTCTTCCTGCTCTTATGGCTGCTTCTCTGCGACTATATTCGGCCCTGGCACGTGCGGCCTCTGCGGTGGCTCGCGCCTTGGTAGCGTTTGCGCTTGCGCTTGACACGTTGGATTGCGCTGATTTTTCAGACCTTGATGAGTGCCTTGATGTGCTGGAGCGCTGCGACGCGGTCTCCAGGAGGAGCTCTTTTCTCACGCTTTGCGCGTCTGTGATAGCGGTCCGCACGCGGCTGTCACGTGTAAGGTCAATGTCATTTTGTAAGTCTCTTTCTTGCAGGCTTTCGCTGGTGTTGGCCCTGGTCAGGTAAGTAATGTATGCTTCTGACAGTTCTTGATAACGCGAGTAATCGGTCCTTAATTGCGTTATTGCCTGCTCGAGCTGTTGCGCATAGTTGCCAACGCTAGTAACATTGCGTATTCCCAGTGTGGTTGTGCTCCAGGCCAACTCTAGTTTAGCGCGGTGCGCTTCAATGTCACTCTCATATTTTTCGCGGGCCTTTTGTGTCAGTGTGACTGTCCGTTTGGGCCTTGGGTCTGCCTGCGCCTGTTGCAGTTGCGCAGCGGTCTCTGTGTCTGAGTGATCGCTCTCCTGCGTGATGTCTGGTGAGGCTCTGAGTTCTGCCATGCTGTAGGTGTGTGTAGGCCTTTAGCCAGTGCGTGTGGCGTGCGGTCTTTTACCTGTGTCAGCGATGGGCGTCTGTCTCAGATGATGCCGAGCGGTGTCCTGCAGCGTGCAGCGTTGGGGTAGCTGTACTCACAGGTGTCCGGTGGCTCTGACCTGTGTCCTGGCGGGTGTCCGGTGGCGTGGCCCTTGATGGCGCTGGCCGTGGGGACGTGCGCAGGGGTAGGAGAGATGGTGGATCCTCACTATGGGGCTGTGCAGGGGGTGCACTCAGACAGAGAAAGGCAATACGGTTTTGTGTAAGGAGCACTGTTTGTCTGCAAAGCTGCTGCCTCGTGTGCAAGGTTGTTTGCTGGTTAAAGCTTGCTGCCCTGTCTGAAAGGCTGCTTGTGCAGTGTAAGCTGCTGCTTGTCTGTTAAGGCTGCAGGCTGTGTGCAGTTTGAGCTACTTGGTGCTTCTGAGACTGCTCTGTTTTATCATGGAGTCTGGAGTAGCAGCTCCTGTAAGTGTCTGTAAGGCACACGGTATCTTCTCACTATTCTGCAAGCCAGGGTCATACGCAAGATGATTTAGCCCAGATAGTGTCAACTCGGCCCTCTTTTCCAAGCACAACAAGTTCTGTTTCTTTTCTTACTTTATTTGGGGAAAGTAGCATAAAAGACAGTCACTTGTGAAGAGATGTTATGTATGAATAGTGTCTCTCTGTGGGTGCTTGGTAGTTAAAGGCAGGTGAGAAGATAATCCTACCATACAGGGGTATACAGCAGTGCTCACTCATCCAGAGGTAATGGTGGAAAAGGAAGTGAGGGGCAAGGGTCACACTAAAGGTTCAGTGAGACTGCACCAACTGTCAGCAAAAGACAAGGGGGAAAATGGGAAAGCCCAAAACTAGGAGGTCTGGAGAAGTTGCCAGAGCAACCGGGGGTGTGACAGACTGGAAGGAAAAAGAGATACATAATGTATCCATTCCATCTGCACTGAGAGAGAACTGCAAGGAAAGTGACATCCTAGTGCAGCTAGCAGGGGGAACTGCCAAGGGAGAAGGGGGGCTGAACAGAAAAGGCAGACAGGGGTATTTCTGTTCCATGATACTCCCCGTCTGGTATCTGGAGATACCACTATTTAAGGTGTATGTGGAATATATGTGCAATATAACATAACAACTTTATGTCCACATAACGGTTGGATACCGGCCGGTACCATCAGCTTGACATCCTTTGTCATCTCGGTAAGGTAGGTGGAGGCACAGCTCTAGGTCAGCTTGATGCACCACAATGTCTCTCAGAGTTCATAGAACTGGTAGTCAGTTCTTCCTTATTATAATCCGATTTGGGCATTAGGAGGATAGTCTCTTGTTTGTCTTTAGTTTTTATTTGTAATTCCTTACATGCTCCAACGAAATTGCATCGCCTCGTGGGAGTGCCAGTTGTGGTAGTTTGTCATCCTATCAGCTGGCGTTTGGCGTTTGGCTGAAGGAGATGGTCTTTGGCTCCTTGCGGAGGCGGATCAACGCCCCTGGAAGATTGGTTGTCAGATCTAGTCCAGTGAGTAGTGCCCCGTTTGGAGAAGTTTCCTGGTGCCGAGCATTGGAGTTGAACGTTATCCAGACCTGGCTGGGTTTCTGACGGTGGTGGACACCAGATGATGGGAGGTGCCGGCATTTTTTACCTTCCTTCAGTACCAGGAACTTGAATAGCAGGTGGAGACTCTTCCAGTGCTGAGAAGTCCAAGCGTTGACTTGCGTTCTTTGAAACGGTGAACTTCCACGTCCGGTAGTTCTCAGGCGCGGTGTCGATTTCGAAGATGGTGAGTCCTGCTTGCCCATGGTCACACCGGATCTGTACTTGACTATGTCTGTCCGGCCTGAGGCATCGGCGCGTGTTTGTCCTTTCTGAGAGTTGCTGGGAGGGTCTGTGCGGTTGGTGCCTCTTCATTGGGTAGGAAGCGTGATGGATGTGGCCAGTGTGAGGGGTGTTTTATACCGCGTGGTTGTACACGGGATTGCGGAGCGTTGTGCGCTTGAATACGGCTTGTGCGCGCTGGAGTGTGGATCACTATTGCGGCTGTTGCTACCAGGCAGCCATGTGCCATTGAAAGGAACAGCATCTTCTCCTGTGGGCCTAGCAAGTCTTCGTTGTCTGTGGAAGTCAACTCCATGCGTGTTGAGATGGTGCGCTGGTGTTTACGTGAAGGGGCTCCTTACGTGGTCTTCAGTGCGCCTGGGCGGACCCCTGAGGCTATCCGTATGTACGGTTGCTCACGCCGTACGGTTGCGCGGGGCTACTTCTAGGACTTCAGCTTGGGCTATGCGTGGCAGCGGGCTTCCTCTCTGATTAAGTGCAGTAGTTTCCGCAATCGAATTAGGATTGCCTGCGGGCAGTCGACCATGCTAGGATAGCAGACTCTCCCAGTGAGAGGGAAGATAGTGGCAGTGTTATTTTGTGCGTTCGTTGGTGGTTGGGGGTGTAGCGGCAGCGGAAATTAGCAAGTGGGCTGTCTTTTCCTCCTCTTCTACCGACGCGCGCGCTTAATGCTCTTATGGCGCTTATTGCGATATATTCGGCTGGCCACGTGCGGGGGCCTCTGCGGTGTCGCGCGCTTGGTAGGTTTGCGATTGACGCGTGAGATTGCGCTGAATCTGCTGACCTTGATGAGTTGTCGCTGATGTGCTTGAGCGGTGTGACGCGGTCTCAGGAGAGCCCTTTTCTCTAGCTTTGGGCGTCCGTTGATGGCGGCCTCGCAAGATGCCATCACGTTTAGGTCGTGCTTTTGCAGGTTCGCGTTCTCGCCGGCTATCTTCCGTGTTATCTTTTTTAGATAGGGTTGAAATATGCCCGTGCCAGTGCTTATGAGCGACGTGATCTATCTTAAAGTGAGTTATTGCCTTGCTCGAGCTGTTTGTATAAGTTACCAGCGCCGGG
Source organism: Ascaphus truei (assembly GCA_036426205.1). Classification (NCBI taxonomy): domain Eukaryota; kingdom Metazoa; phylum Chordata; class Amphibia; order Anura; family Ascaphidae; genus Ascaphus; species Ascaphus truei. Next base: position 29,459 of record WSYH01005489.1, read on the forward strand.
GCGAATTGCATACACCAAGTGTGATGGTTGTTTCCCAGGCCAACTCTAATTTAGCGCGGTGCGCTTCACTTGTCAGTCTCATATTTTCGCGGGCTTTGTGTCAGTGTGGAATGCCCGGTTGGGCCTTTGCGCCTGCTTGCGCTGTTCCAGATGCGCAGCGGTCTCTTGTCTGAGGATCGCTTCTGCGTGATGTCTGGGTGAGGCTTGAGTTCTGCCATATGTAGGTGTGTTGTAGGCCTTTAGCCAGTGCGTGTGGCGTGCGGTCTTTTACCGTTGTCAGCGTATGGGCGTATGTCCAGGATGATGCCGAGCGGTGTTCCTGCGCGTGCCGCGTAGGGGTCGCTGTACTCACAGGTGTACGGTGGCTCTGACAGTGTCATGGAGGGTGGCCGTGGCAGGACTTTGTGGCGCTAAGCCGTGGGGACGTGAGGCAGGGGTATGTGAGATTGGTAATCCTCACTAGGGGGCTGTGAGGGGTGGCAATCAGGGGACCCCAGAGAAAAGGCAATTAGGTTGGGTAAGGAGCACTGTTGTCTGGCAAAGTGCTTGCCTCGTATGCAAGGTTGCTTGTGCAGTGTAAGCTGATGTCGCAGTGTAAAGATGCTGCTTGTCTGTTAAGGTTGCAGGCTGTGTGCAGTTTGAGTACTTGGTGCTTCTTTGTGTGCAGAGACTGCCTCTGTTTTACATGGAGTCTGAAGTAGCAGCTCCTTGTGAAGTGTCTGTAAGGCACAAGGTGTCTCTCATATTCTGCAAAGCAGGGGCTGGTAAGATGATTTAGCCCAGATAGTGTCAACTCGGCCCTATGTTCCAAGCACAACAAGTTCGGTTTATTTTCTTTAACTTTATTGAGGGAAAGCAGGGATAAAAGGACAGTCCTTGTGGTAGGCTGGAGGTAGGGTAGTGTATCTCTGTGGGTGCTTGGTGTTAAAGGGGCAGGTGAGAAGATAAATCCTACCTACAGGAGCTACAGCAGTGCTCACTCATCAGAGGTAATGTGGACAAAAGGAAGTGAGGGGAACGGGTCACAAGAAAGGTTCGTGAGACTGCACTAACTGTCAGCAAAAGACAGGGGGGAAAATGGGAAAATCCAAAACTAGGAGGAATGGAGAGTTGCCGAGCCACCGGGGGGGGTGTGTTGACAGATTGAAGAGGAAAAAGAGATACATAAGTATCAATTCCATCGCACTGGAGGAGAACTGCAAGGGAAGTACATCTGGTGCAGCTAGCAGGGGGATGCTAAGGGAAGTGGAACATCCTAGTGCAGATAGAAGGGGGAAACGGCTAGGGAAAGTAGTGAAATATCCTAGTGCAGCTAGCAGGGGGGGGGGGGAACTGCCAAGGGAAAGTGACATCCTTAGTCAGCTAGCAGGGGGGGGAAACGGCAAGGGAAGTGACATCCTGTGCAGCAGCAGGGGACTGCCAAGGAAAGTGACATCCTAGTGCAGCTAGCAAGGGGGGGAACTGCCAAGGAAGTGAACATTCCTAGTGCAGCTAGCAGGGGGGTTGACTGCCAAGGAAGTGACTACTAGTGCAGCTAGAGGGGGAACTGCCAAGGGGTGACCATTCCTAGTGCAGCTAGCAGGGGGAACTGCCAGGGAAGTGACATCCTAGTGCAGCTAGCACGGGGGAACTGTAAGGAAAGTGACACCTAGTGCAGCTAGCAGGGGGGAACTGCAAAGGAAGTGAAATCTAGTGCAGGCTAGCAGGGGGGAACTGCAATGGAAATGAATCCCGAGTGCAGCTAAGCGGGGCGAATGCCAGGGAAGTGACATCCTAGTGCCAGCTAGGGCAGGGGGATGCCAAGGAAAAGGACATACTAGTGCAGCTAGCGGGTGGGAAGGGAGGTGAATGCCAAAGGGAAGGGACATCCTGTGCAGCTAGAAGGGGGAACTGCCAAGGGACGTGACATCCTAGTGCAGCTTAGCAGGGGGAACGGCAAGGGAAGTGACATAGCGTGCGCTAGCAGGGGGAAACTGCAGGGAAGGGACAATACAGGCAGCTAGCAGGGGGAACTGCAAGGGAAAGGACATCCTAGTGCAGCTAGCAGGGGGGAACTGCCAGGGAAGTGACATCCTAGTGCAGCTAGCGGGGGAACGAAAGGGAAGTGACAACATCCTAGGGCAGCTAGCAGGTGGACTGAAGGGAAGGCCATCCTAGTGCAGCGAGCAAGGGGGAACTGCAAGGGAAGGGACATCCTAGTGAAGGTAGCAGGGGGAAAAATGCAAGGGAGACAAGTGACATTCCCTAGTGCAGCATAGCAGGGGGAAAACTGTAAGGACAAAGTGACCATATAGTGCAGCTAGCAGGGGGGAACTGCAAGGGAAGTGACACCTAGGGCAGCTAGCAGGGGGGGAACTGCAAGGAAGTGACATCCTAGTGCAGCAGCAGGGGGGACTGCAAGGGAAGTCGACATCATAGTGCTGCAGCTAGCAGGGGGAACTGCAGGGAAAGTGACATCCTAGTGCAGCTAGCAGGGGGGACGGCCAAGGGAAGTAAACAGTGAACATCCTAGTGCAGCTAGCAGGGGGGGAACTGCCAGGAAAGGACATCCGTAGTGCAGCTAGCAGGGGGGACTGCCAAGGGGGAAGACATCCTAGTTCAGCTAGCAGGTGGAACTGCAAGGGACAGTGACATCCTAGTGCAGAGCTAGCAGGGGGGGGAACTTGCAAGGGAAGTGACAGCCTAGTGAGCTAGGCAGGGGGGTAACTGCTAAGGGCAGTGACACTCACTAGTGCAGCAAGCAGGGGGGGGAACTGCAAGGAAAGTGCATCCTAGTGCAAGCTAGCAGGGGGAAACTGCAAGGAACGTGGACCATTATCTAGTGCAGCTAGCAGGGGGGACTGCAAGGGAAGTGACATCCTTCTAGGGCAGCTAGCAGGGGGAACTGCCAAGGGAAGGGACTCCTCGGCAGCTAGCAGGGGGACAATGCAAGGGAAGTGACATTCTAGTGGCAGCAGCAGGGGAACTGCAAGGGAAGTGACATCCTAGTGCAGCTAGCAGGGGGGACTGAAAGGGACAGTGACATTCCTAGTGCAGCTAGCAGGGGGAACTGCAAAGCGGGACAGGGACACCTAGTGCAGTAGGCAGGGGTAACTGCAAGGGGAAGTGAAATCCAGTTGCAGCTAGCAGGGGGCAAAATGCAAGGGGAAAGTGCCATACTAGTGCAGCTAGCAGGGGGACTGCAAGGGAAGGGACATCCTAGTGGCTAGCAGGGGGAAGGCCAAGGGGAAGTGGGACATCCTGTGCAGCTAGCAGGGGGGACTGCAAGGGATAGTGAAATCTAGTGGCAGCTAGCAGGGGGAACAACTGCCAAGGGAAGTGACGCCTAGTGCAGCTAGCAGGGGGAACTGCAAGGAAGGTTGGCCACTTCCTAGTGCCAGCTGGCAGGGGGACTGCAAGGGAAGGGGGGGGACATCCTAGTGCAGCTAGCAGGGGGGACGGCAAGGGAAGTGACATCCTAGTGCAGCTAGAAGGGGAACTGCAAGGGAAAGGGACTCCTAGTGTGCAGATAGCAGGGGGACTGCCAAGCGGACAGTGAAATCCTGTACAGCTAGAGGGGGACTGCAAGGGAAGTGAACATCCTAGTGCAGCAGCCAGGGGGGACTGCAAGGGAAGGACATCCTAGTGCAGATAGAAGGGGGGGACTGCAAGGGAAGGGACATCCTAGTGCCGGTAGCAGGGGGAACGCAAGGGAAGGGCCAATATAGTGCAGCTAGGCAGGGGGAACTGCCCAAGGGAAGTGACATCCTAGTAGCAGTAGCAGGGGGTGAACTGTAAGGGAAGTGACATCATAGTGCAGCTAGCAGGGGGGAGGAGGGAACGCAAGGGAAGTGGACAATCCTAGTGCAGCTAGCGGGGGGAACTGCCAGGGGAAGGGAATCCTAGTTGAAGTAGCAGGGGGGATGCAAGGGGGGGAAGTGACAATCCTAGTGAGCTAGAAGGGGGACTGCAAGGGGAAGTGACATCTAGTGCAGCTAGCAGGGCGGGGGAACCTGCCAAGGAAGTGACATCATAGTGCAAGCTAGCCGGGGGGGGGGAAAATGCCAAGGAAAGTGACAGCCTAGTGCGCTAGCAGGGGGGAGCCAAGGGAAGTGACCATTCTAGGGCAGCTAGCAGGGGGAACTGTAGGGAAAGTGACATCCTTCTAGTGAAGCTAGAAGGGGGAATGCAAGGGAAGTGACATCCTAGTGCAGCTAGCAGGGGGAAACTTGCAAAGGAAGTGAAATCCAGTGCAGCTAGCAGGGGGAATGCCAAGGAAAGTGACATCCTCGTGCAGCTAGCAGGGGGCAAATGCCAAGGAACAGTGGACATCCTAGTGCAGCGAGCAGGGGGGACGCAAGGGACGTGGACATCCTAGTGCAAAGCTAGCAGGGGGATGCAAGGGAAAGTGACATCCTAGGCAGCTAAGCCGGGGGAAGGGAACGGCAAGGGAAGTGACATCCTAGTGCAGCTTCGGCAGGGGGAACTGCAAGGGAAGCAGTGACTTACTAGTTGCAGATAGCAGGGGGAATGCCAGGGAAGGGACATCCTCGTGCAGCTGCAGGGGGGATGCAAGGGAATTTGCCCATCCATAGTGCCGCTTAGCAGGGGGAAAATGACAAGGGAGTACAGCTCGTGCAGCTCGCAGGGGGACTGCAAGGGAAGTGGACATCCTAGTGCAGCTAGCAGGGGGGACTGCAAGGGAAGAGTGACATTCCTAGTGCAGCTAGCAGGGGGGACTGCAAGGAAAAGTGACATCCTAGTGCAGTAGCTAGGGGGAAATGCAAGGAAAGTGACATCTAGTGCAGCTACGCAGGGGGGGGAACTGCAAGGAAGTGAGTGACATCCTAGTGCAGACTAGAAAGGGGGGACTGCTAAGGGAAGTGACATCCTAGTGCAGTAGCAGGGGGAACTGCCAAGGGAAGCGTGACCTTCCTAGTGCACTAGCAGGGGGGACTGCCATGGGAAGTGACATATTAGTTGCAGCTCGCAGGGGGGAACTGCAAGGGAAGTGACATCATAGTGCCGCTAGCAGGGGGGGACTTGCTAAGGGACGTGGCACATCACATAGTTGCAGCTAGCAGGGGGAACTGCAAGGAAAGTGACATCCTAGTGCAGCTAGCAGGGGGAACTGCAAGGGAGTGCATCCCATAGTGCAGCTAGCAGGGGGACTGCAAGGAAGTGAATCCTAGTTGCCGCTAGAGGGGGAACTGCCAAGGGAAAGGACATCCTAGGCAGATAGCAGGGGGAACCGGCGAAAGGGAAGGACATCTAGTGCAGCTAGCAGGGGGAACTGCTAAGGGAGTTGGACATCCTAGTGCAGCTAGCAGGGGAGGACTGAAGGGATACGGGACCATCTAGTGGCAGCTAGCGGGGGGAGAATGAAAGGAGGAATGTGACATCTATGTCACGTCTCAGAGAGGGGGAACTGCACGGGAAGTGACATCACTAGTGCGCAGCTAGCAGGGGGGAACGGTAAGGGAAGTAGTGACATCCTAGTGCAGTAGCAGGGGGAAGCCCCTAGGCGAAAACACCAAAAAAAAAAAACTGAAGGAAAGTGACATCTAGTGCAGCTAGCAGGGGGGAAACTGCTTAAGGGAACCAGGACACATTCAGGGCAGCTAGCAGGGGGCACACGACAAGGGAGTGACATCCTAGTGCAGCTAGCAAAGGGGGGGGACTGCAAGGGAAGTGACATCCTAGTGCAGCTAGCAGGGGGAACTGCCAAGGGAAGTGACATCCTAGTGCAGCTAGCAGGGGGAACTGCCAAGGGAAGTGACATCCTAGTGCAGCTAGCGGGGGGAACTGCAAGGGAAGTGACATCCTAGTGCAGCTAGCAGGGGGAACTGCAAGGGAAGTGACATCCTAGTGCAGCTAGCAGGGGGAACTGCAAGGGAAGGGACATCCTAGTGCAGCTAGAAGGGGGGACTGCAAGGAAAGTGACATCCTAGTGCAGCTAGCAGGGGGGACTGCAAGGAAAGTGATATCCTAGTGCAGCTAGCAGGGGGAACTGCCAAGGGAAGTG
>WSYH01005490.1:0-22266 GCA_036426205.1 Ascaphus truei
TCTCATAGAAAAAGAACAAGAACAAAAAGCGTAATAGTCACTGGTGTTATCCTATAATGAAGAATAAGCAATACGATACCGTCAAGGCTCCCATTCGTGGACAGAAACATTGGTTTTGTGTTTATTTTTTCAATACACTTGTTTGTTCAATTCTGGAGTGCTGCCTGCTGATTTCGTTTCCAAATGGTATCGTATTGTGTGTGTGTGTGTGTGTGTGTGTGTGTGTGTGTGTGTGTGTATATATATATGTATATGTATGTGTGTATATATATTTTTTAAAGCAAGAAGCGCACACTCCAAGAAATGATAGTCCATGAATAAATGTATGTATGCGCAGAACAAAGAGTGTTAACTCACAGGATAAAAGTAGTTAAAACGCATCCAATGGGAGTGTCAGACATCCATCTCATCGATGATTAGGGGAAGATGATCTGGCGAGTGAACTGATCACAGATTACGTGGCTGGCAACGTTGTGGATGGACTGAAGATGTTTCTTTTAGAGGGAGGAATGAGGAGTACCGTCACCGTTCCAATTCCTGTGTCCGTACAAATCTATCACAAGGCCAACCCAGATCTCGCCGCGGTTGGGGACATCTGGTGTACCGTTTTGTTATCGGGGGTCCGTGCCGTCAGCAAATGAGGTGTTTTTCTCCTCCTTCACAACAACTGATGAAGTTGGCCGCTTGGTGACGAAACGCGTTGACACCTCTTTAAGACATCACGGGAGTGACGCCAGCTTCTCGTGTCTCCAAATCCCTCATCCAACATAGGATACGCTTATAGTGCAGGCGACGCGACCGTGTGACGTCAGACGTCGCCGTTGTAATAGCGATTCCTGCTTATGGTGCAGGAGACGAGAGGGCGACCGGGGGGCGGAAGCGAAGGCGTGGCCGCGAGCGATTCGCCCTCATTCGCGATTGCCGACAAAGTCAAAATCTTTTGACTACCGACGACCGCTCCGTGGCTCTGCAACTCGGTCGTGCCCACTATGGGCACCCGCGATGGGATGCGTTGTACTTGCTACGGCACTGCGCGCCGTCGCACTCGCCAGCAATATAAGCGCAGCCTTACTGAGGTCGAGTGAGCTGCACAGTTCTGGAGTTTATTCAAAGAATCGCGGAGGAGGAGAAAAACACATCTGCTGACTGCGCGAGCCCCGATAACCTTACCGTACACCAGATGTGCCCAACCGCGGCGAGATCTGGGTTGGCCTTGTGATAGTTTTTTACGGATACAGGAATTGGAACGGTGACGGTACTCCTCGTTCCTCCCTCTAAACATCTTCCAGTCCATTCCACATACGGTTAGCCAGCCACGTAATCTGTGATCAGTTCACTCGCCAGATCATCTTCCCCTAATCATCGATGATTAGGTGATGTCTGACACTCCCATTGGATGCGTTTTCTATAACTACTTTGTTGATTATACTTATATCCTGTGAGTTACCACTTCTTGTTCGGCGCATACATACATTTACTCATTGACTTTATCACGTCTTGCGTTTGTTTTTTGGCTGTGGTTCTTCTTTTTAAGAAGCCGGCCTGGACCCGCGGATTTTCTACAAACTTCACGTTGGGTAGAACCAATTTTTGGTTAATGTTTATTGGACTTATAATATTTATACTGATTTATCTACTGTTGCACTTTACATGTTGTGTGTCACCTCATTCAGTCTGAGATATTGATGTATATTCACTATATAAGGTCACTTCATTATTCACTTATATACTATGGCTTTTAACTGGAGTTCTAATTTAGAGGTTTTGATAAGCGCTGATTTTTCTGTCTTTGCTCTATCTAGAGAGAGAACCTGTGTAACTTTGTGTGTGCGTGTGTGTGTTTGTGTATTTTGCAGTTTGTCATCAGAAGAGAAATATCGCAACAAGTCTCAATGACTCAAGACTTTCCAGGAAAAAAAGGTATATTTTTTTGTGCATTTGTGCTCGCGTGCGAGGGGGGGGGGGGGTGGCTCTCGGAGCGCTAACCGTGATCTCGGACGAAGAGGGCTCCTTTTGTGTATCATCAGTGATGTCACAGTCATGGGGTCGCCACGTGGCTGAGCGGCTGTGGCACTCTGGTGTTGTGGCTCCCCCGACACTCAAAGGTTTAAGCATCTTGTTGAGACCCAGGTGCCACATTTCGCCAGGTGTGGGTAAAAAAAAACATTTTGATTTTAATAACGCTGGGTTGTTTTTCTCAAGGCAAATCTGGAACAGCAGATACAGCAATAAAGAATCCTAATGATTACAGTGGGATTATATATTTTTCCAACATGTGGTGGTTGCCCCAATGTTCCCCTAAATACATATGTCTCAGCGTGTGCGACAATGCGACGTCTAAGGTGTCCTCCACCAATGGGGTCACGATGCAAACTGGGAATATGTGTCTGTGTTGCGGGATCTGCAGATGTGTCGGGCTATATTAGCTGCAAGTTTGAACAGTAGACGGAGTTAACACAATTACCCCCCAAACAGTCCAGCTGGTGTCCGGGTATTTCATTCTAAAAAAGGTGTAATGCAAAAATAAGGCATACAGATGCGGTTAAGAACATTGCAATAGGTAGATGTAATCTGTAGAAAAGTACAGCACACTTATAACTCCAACTCCAGGTACCAATGGTAGCCCAGTTGTAGGGTATGTTTCACCTTTACTCAAACCTGCGTTCCTATGAATAAAGCCCACCCCTTGTTCAGTCCAGGTCATTTGCTGGGGCATCTATAAAATCTTCAAAGGAGGTTATACAAGGCCACGCTACTCCAAGGGTGCATGCAGTCAGTCGCGTAATCCTCAGCCATGCAAAAATCCTGGTACCGGGTGGCTCCTGTGTTCCTTACGTCCTTTATCTGGCGGAAGGGAAGCAGGGGATGTATGGAGGAAGATATAACACACACAGACAGACACAACACAGAAAATGCACACACAGACACAACGCCCTGTGTTTATAGAACAAAGGGCCATATTTACTACTAAGTGCTACTATAACACACCGTCCGTGTTAAAAGACACACCATGTTCTCATTCAAGTGAACAGGGCCATACGAGGTCTTATTTACTAACGGTGCTACTGCATAAGACCCCCTTCCACACTGGAAAGACACCTTGGACCCCAGTACCCTGAATTAGCTGTCAAGAGACATTATTTACTAAGCTGTTCGGGAAGGTGTTCTATAAAGTAGCACAGTTTCGTAAATATGGCCCAATACGGAGTCTGTCCGCCATAGATATTATCCATCTATGTAGATATTGTAGATATTGTAGATATTGTCCATCAACTTTGTGACAACCTCCTGAGAAGTTTTTGATTCCCTTGGTGCCAGACTGGCCCGCTGAGGAAATGGGGAAATCCCCCGGTGGGTGCACAGCCCTGGCAGGCCAGGAACGCCAACAGCTGGGCAGAGGAAGCTGGCCTTCTGGGCTTGCCCCCACTCATCTTGATCGATACCAGTGATTGCCACCTCTCCATCCTCTCCACCCCCCATGGGCTTAGATATCCCTGGTGGGCCTAGATGTCCTTGGCTATGCCTGGTGGGCCTAGATGTCCTTGTCCTATCCCTGGTGGGCCTTGTTGTTTTTGGCTATGCCTTGTGGGCCTAGATATCCCTGGTGGCCCTAGATGTCCTTCGTTATGCCTGGTGGGCCTAGATGTCCCAGTCCAATGTACTCCCTTTTTTTGCAGATTCCTATTATTCTGCCTGTAAAAGCTATAGGAAGTATTGCATGAATTGGCATTAACTGATACGGCTGGAAATGAGAGCTTTAGTGCAAGTGAGGGGGAGAGTGGACACACAAGATATGTTAGGGGAGAGAGCTTGGTGGAGGTCCGCATTTAGAAGGTGTCTTTAGATTTGACTTAAGGTGATGAGGGAAAGTGTTTGGCGTAGACAGCGTGTGATGAAGTTCCACAAATACAGTGGAAAGGAGAGGGGTAGGAGAAGAGCGCAGGGGAGAGGAGCAGAGGAGCGTAGAGTCTTGAAGGCGAGGAGAACATTGTATGCTTTATAAGGAATATTATGGGAAGCCAGGAGAGCGATTTAATGAGGAGATGAGCAAACGCCGCTCTAGGAGAAATGGAAATGGCACACAAATAATATACTTAAAGTTCGAGGTATATCTGTTTTACCATTTTGCTGCTACAGTTAAAGGTGCGACCCCCCCCATAGTCGGCCGGTGGAATTTCTTAGGGGCCTCTGAATCCCACTCCATCCTTATCAGAGAGCCACTAAAGATAAGGATCTATGGACTTTCCAATAAAGATAAAGGGGGGGGGGGGGGCTTGCTCATTCCACAGGGAATTTGTGGACGTATACAGATATTATATAGGGTAAAGCTTAGTGCTGAGTTGGATTAAAAGGTCAAATGAATTCCGAATAGCGCAATGTTCCTGAATTAGTTGCGACATGACATGTAATGTGTTTGTATTTGTGTGTTTATATTTTAGTTGCGATGTCTCAGGTGGTGCAGACCAACGGAGCTCAGCCGCTCAGCAAAACGTGGGAGCTGAGTTTGTATGAATTACAGAGGACACCGCAGGTAATGTGGGCAGGAACACGTTTCCTTGGGCAGTATGTATGTAAGTAAGAGAACGTCACCATTATGTTTGCGTTTCACCAGTATTTAGGTACGAAATGGTTATTAAGTGCAAAAGAAGGCTAGTGTCGCTCCCACGAAGTGAAAGTGAATCTATACACAAATGTCAATCAATATTTGTGAAAACATTACCACATGTTTAACACTCATAAAAAGGGTACAAGAAATAAATAGACCCCCAAATAACTATTAAGTTGTATGGTGCTTCTCACCCAAAATAATCGTGCATCCTGTTCTTCAAAAACTCATTTTCTAAGAATGGGAGTGTGACCAGATGTGAACAAAGCAGGGAAAATATATAGTGTAGTCATTCATTTAGGAGGCGGGGGGGGGGGAGATAATTATGGGGACTTCTATCTCATGCACTCACAATTAAGCAACACATTGAAGCTGGGTGGAGGATGGATACATACTCCATGAAGATCGAATTATTTGGTGAGTCCTCTGAAGGCAGGAGGAACCACCCTACCGGAGGAGCGACTGCTCCGTTACTGATGACGGAAGAGGAAGAGGCTTCTCTACCGTTCCTCTTCCTGTAAGATCGCATTGAAATGCAACCTACCCTACAGAAACGAGCAAATAGATTATGACGTAGCTATTACTGTCACGAGGAACCCTGATGTGCCAGACCCTATGATGTTGGAGCTACGTCCTAAGGCACCCAAAGAGTTAAATGTGAGTGTATACGAGATTAAAGTACGTCACTTTGAAGTACGTCACTCCCCATACGTCACTTTTTTGGAATGACTTCTCCACGTATCTGTTCTTTGTTTGGGCGACCGTTCTGGGAAGATGAGATGGTTTTTTTTGCTTTCAGTCTTTGAAATCTATTGGATGGCACTAGATTTTCCTTAACCCCTCTCTATCTCCCAGGAAGCAATAACCGATGGTTTAGAAATAGTGGTGTCTCCGAGAAGCCTGCACAGTGAGCTGATGTGTCCCATTTGCCTGGACATGTTGAAGAACACGATGACCACAAAAGAGTGTTTGCATCGGTTTTGCGCTGACTGCATAATAACCGCTCTCAGAAGTGGGTATGTCATGAAAAGTCACTTGCAAAATGCTTTGATTTCAATGTTTCTTTGCACAGGCCCACAGCCTGCAGTAGAGTATTCACATGGCAGCGGTCTCCAGGTCTCGGTTGGAGTGTTCCTGTCACAATCCGGAACAGTAAATGCAATTACAAGTACATGGCATATGTCATACATGTGCAATTTTAAACACAGGCGGTAAATGCTACATGTGGAAGCAGTAACAATTCACTATGAAAAACTGTGTACAGGTAGTCCTTGTTTTCCGATGTTTCGCTTTCCGTCGGATGCGTTTTCCGACGGCGCATAATGCAGTAAAAAACCTCATCCGCCGCCAGTTAACATTGGTTCCGCTTTCCGACTGTCCTGCTTCCGACGCGGGTTTGCGGGGCAAATTGTGGCGGAAAAGCGTGGACTCGCTGTATTTGTTCAAATATTTTCAGTGGATTATAAACTAAAGTAAGGTCCATGATTACTGTCCTGATTTGGGTTCCAATGATAAATAACTGCAGACATTCCCATACGTTGCATTTCCAAACCTTTAACGTGCTTGAGACCCACCCATACTATTTCCTTCCCATTATAATTTTAAAAAAGGCATTATTTTCCGTGTTGGGATGTTGAAATCCGTAAGTTATTTGCTGCGAATCCCTGTGAAACAATCCGCGGCCGGCGCCCCCCGTCATCCATCATTCTCTCTCCGCAGAAATAAAGAGTGTCCCACGTGTCGGAAAAAACTCGTTTCAAAAAGATCGCTGCGGCCAGATCCGAACTTCGACGCACTCATCAGCAAGATTTACCCGAGTCGGGACGAGTATGAGGCTCACCAGGAACGCGTGCTCGCCAGGATCAGCAAACACAATAACCAACAGGCACTCAGCCACAGTATTGAGGAGGGCCTGAAAATACAGGCACTCAACAGGTACGTACTCTCGGGGGGCGGCGGCGATTAGAGGCGGGTGAACTTATTGACGTTCGGCGCTAACATTCGGCGATCTTGGCAAACCCCACAAAAGTCTGTCTGGCTTTCGCTTAGGAATCCGCGCCAAAGCGTGGAAATCCACCTGAATCCTCCGTTTCGCTTTCTTTGGTTTGATTTGGTGCGATTAAAGCGAAAGTTCGCACAAACGAGAGAAAGAGAAGCGCGGTTCTTCACATTCGGCAGCGGCCACGGAGATGGAAGTTGGCGCCACGAAAGTTCGTATGAACGAAATGTTAAAGGAGCAATCGGACCGGCCGATTTGTTTTTATAACACAGGTTTGAAGTAGGGGGGATCTGGAGCTGAACCCCAGTAATTTCTGCTCTGGTCGCCCCTTGCTTCCCGGAATCCAGACCAACGAAGGTAGTGCCAGTAACTCCCGCAAGTTTAAAACTCCTGCGTCACGTGAGCAGATAGGAAGCTGCACTGGATGACATCACGGCTCCCTATTGGCTCGCTGGGCGTGGGACCGTTGAAACGCCACTATTACGTGATCCCGGTTAGTGGAGCAGCTACCGGCACCCGCTACAGAGGTCTGTATCTCCCGAAGCAGGGGGTTCCCGGAGCTAAAATGAACGGGGTTCAGCTCTGGAGACCCCCTGCTTAAATTCCACGATACACAAAGAAAAACTTGCAAAAGAAATGGCCGCTCGGATTGCCGCTTTAAGAGAGAGAAAAAAACCGCGGTGGATTTTTCCGAACGCTGAAGCGTCTGCGAAGATTTCCGCTTGCGAAGATATGCCAACTTTGCGGCCAACTTTGGGGAAACGTTAGCCCATTTCTGGTTGGGATATGTATCAACACGGTGCAATTTGTACCAAGACACAGCTCAAAAGTTTGTGCGCCAATTTGCACCAAAAGGAGATGCCTGAGACGTGTTAATTGTAACCTAACCCAAGAGCTGAACACCACCTGAACCAGGACAGGCGGATAACGCCACCTGAACCAGGACAGGCGGATAACGCCACCTGAACCAGGACAGGCGGATAACGCCACCTGAACTAGGACAGGCGGATAACGCCACCTGAACCAGGACAGGCGGTTAACGCCAGCTGAACCAGGACAGGCGGTTAACGCCACCTGAACCAGGACAGGCGGTTAACGCCACCTGAACCAGGACAGGCGGTTAACGACGGAAGGACTAAACCCATAGTGAAATGATGAATCATATTTAGAAAAACAAGTTATGTAAAGAGAACCTCTTAATTGATTAAATTAAGTGATCAAAAAAGAGGATAATGTAATCTCACAATACATTACGGGCACATTCTCCGTGCTGCTCCTCTGCTGGGACCTGGGACAGAGGTCTCTGCCCTGACTGCTGCGCTCGCATAGAAAGTTATAACCGGAGCATAATCACTTACTCCCCATGTGCCGCGCGGGAGGTGCAGCGCGGAGGGATCAGCGCGGAGGGATCAGCGGGGGATTATTGTAGTTGTATGGCGCCAACATATTGTGCAGCGCAGTACGATGTGGGAGGGAGGAAAATAACATTGCATAACAAGAGTACATAATATGTTAAGACAAACTGAGACAATAGGAAGGAGGCCACTGCCCCAAAGAGCTTACCATCTAATGAGACACGCGGAGTAGTACAGACACCAGAAGCTCCTAGGTGCCTGTAAAGCAGGGATTATGATCTGGTTGTATCTTTTTTATGTGAGCGCACAATTCAGAATTGGCCACCAGAGACGGTGAAAAGAATGAAACGTCTGTCTCCGCGTGGGCCCCCTGCTTCTGCACTTGTCCCTGGCTTAGATAAGCTGCGTAATGCAGCTGCTCTGGGAAGGGTTATTGGCACCGTTCATGGCATCGCTCCTCCATTTTCAGATTACAGAGGGGTAAGAAGCAACAGGTTGACAATGGGAGCGGAGCGGAAGACAACGGGGACAGTTCCCACTGCAGCAACGCGTCTGTGCACAGCAATCAGGAGGCCGGGCCCAGCAACAAGAGGACCAAGACCTCGGACGATTCTGGCCTGGAGTTGGACGCCAACAATGAGACCGTGACGATAGATCCCGTCTTGGATGGAGCCAGTGAGATCGAATTGGTCTTTAGACCTCACCCTACACTGATGGAGAAAGATGACAGCGCTCAGACACGGTATGAAGCGCTCTTCCAAATAATGGCTCGTCTGTTTGATTCAAGGTGCATACACGTACGCGCACGAATATACACATACGTACATATATACACACGCATATACACGCACACACACACATACACATGCGCACACACACATTTTCAAGTTAACAATACAAATGAAATATTTGGCCGCTTTCATTTAATCAGAAATTAAGAAAAAAAAATCTTTTAATTGGGGCCTCAGCTTTTTAATCAAGTATTTACTCAACAGGCCCCCCCCCACCCCCCCACCCCCCCGAGAGCGAGTAAGGATAAGGGGAGGGGGAGTGGGGGGATTTGCGTGCGCACGCTCCACTTTCTCACCTAGTGACACCACACAGAAGGGAGCCGCCCGAGGTCTCTGCTCCCGTGTTTTCAAACTCACTGTCAAGGATGATTTAAAAATAATTCTAGGTATTTGATTTTTGTAAAAGTTGTAAATCAGAGATTTAACCCTGTAAATATGTCACTGCCATTTTTGTCTTTAGTGGGACTGCACCTTTAATGGATCACAACTTCCAGCTGTTGTGATTTATTGTTGCTATTTCATATATAAATATTTGAGGTTTCTACGTTTTTTTTTTTAAATTGAGTCTTTGGTTTTGTGCGTATTTCACTCGTTTTACTGATATTTTATATGTCATATTTGGTTACTGAGCGCTATGTTTACTGACATGTTTTAAAGAGTCAGGATAGAGTGATATAAAAAATAAAGATGTTCATATTTGTATAAAAAAAATGTCCCTTTTACATATATACGGTCAAATGTTTAACTGTAAACGGCACATCACCAAATCTTGATTGTTTTGATTATATATACCAGTGTAAAAATTATACAACAATGTAATATCTCGCCTTCTCGGACCTAACTTTGCAATCAGAACAGAGATTGACAGGATTTCCACTTCTATATATGAAATTATTAATCGTTGTTTGCGTTAAAATCGCTCTCCTCGTCTCCCCCAGAAAGGCAGCTACACCCCACTTAAGAAAAACTGCAATTTGTTTTCATGTAAGGTAAGAACTGCGTGTTTCATATATCCAGAAAGGTTTTGGCATCCCTAACCATGTTACCCTCTTCTGCCAGGGGGTCCCAGAGCTGAACGGTGCCGTGATACACTCTGGGAACTTACCGGTAAAGGTATCAGCGTTACGTCCTGTGATTTAAATCCCCCTGTGTTCCGTGGGCCAATAGGAAGGCACAGTGCCCCGTGGGCCAATAGGAAGGCACAGTGCCCCGTGGGCCAATAGGAAGGCACAGTGCCCCATGGGCCAATAGGAAGGCACAGTGCCCCGTGGGCCAATAGGAAGGCACAGTGCCCCATGGGTCAATAGGAAGGCACAGTGTCACGTGGGCCAATCATTGTGTTTTTCCTGGAGGAGACAGTAACGCTGGTACTTTTTACCAGCAAGTATCCCGGGGAAGCAGGGTGTTTCCCCGGAGCTGGAAATGGCGCGGTTTCAGGGGGGACCGCCTGGCTCCCATCCTTTTATAAGTAAACGAGGACGGAGTTTCTTTAGCAGTGATGTATCCCCAGTGTTAAAGGTATCTCTGCTGCTAGATCATTTACCAACATTGCATCTGCTGGCTATCTATGGGGAGATGATCGTCATGAGAAAATGACATTGATGTCTATGGCACCTGGACCGCCCTGTACCGTAAATGATGTCACCAATGTGGTAACACGGTGACTTTCCGTTCTACCCTTTTAAAAATGTCTGTAACGTTAACATGTAACAGTGGGGAGTAAAAGAACGAGAAAACACAGCATTTTTGGGGTGTAGCTGCCTCATATTTGGGGTGTAGCTGCCTTTTTAAGAGGGTTTGCCCTGCCACTGATGGTGGTTGTAACGGGGTTTCGGGTTCCGCGTGTTCAGTACTGTGGCGTTTTACCTTACAGATACATCAAGACTTCAGGCAACGCCACGGTTGATCACCTATCGAAATATCTAGCAGTAAGATTGGCCCTCGAAGAATTTCGAAGCAAAGGAGAAACCGACCAGATCGGCCTGGAAGCCGCCAGTGAGAAGCAGTATACTATTTACATCGCTACGGCCAGCGGGCAATTTACTGTGAGTAATGGAAAGACCATTATTACTTCTTCCTTTTAAGACGCTTCCCCACATATTTAATCATTGATGCCGAGTATATTCGTTGCCCTCGGGAGGGGAAAGTCCTTCCTAGGACCAGTGGGATCAAAATGGCTTTGACGCTTTTTTAATAGTTGATGGCAAGAGAAATAAAAAGGATGAAACGACTTGTTAATGTATAACGCGTAAGTAGGCCGCGGTGGAGAGACCTTCTCCCAGGGCCACGTTCTCGTTACAGATATTGTGGAGATTACCTCTTATTTTTGCCCCCGGATATTGTGGAATTACCTCTTATGTTTCCCAGTCGTCTCAATAAAGAGATCACATGGTTATTGTGAAGACATTATTCCTTAATATTATATTTATTTCAAAATACCTTAGTGTTGTTTTAAAGATTTGGTGTCCGTATCCTGCGTTTAACCCTGAAGAAATTTTAACTAAAGTTACATATTTATTGAGCATTAATATTTCCAAATGCTATGATTCCATAATGAATCTGCTATCCCACACATTGTATAGACAGACGTCAGGCAGCCGTTATAAGCTGAAAGTGACAGTCCTTTATTTCTAACCATTTCAGTGCCAGAGAGTCATGCCACCTCTGTGGCCACAACCCCTCTGGCACTTCTGTGTTACGTGATCGTGCCCCCTCCTCCCCTGGGGTAGAGGGTCTTTCCTTCCCATACACCGAACATCATTGGGATACAAATGTTGAAATCAAACTATGAATCGTATTCACCATGTGTACATTGTGTTCTTGGTGAATTCCAATTCCTTTTCCCTGGCTGGAACTAGAGTAATTGTGTATTCATATTTTGCACTGTCAGAGTTAGCTCCTCCTTAAGGCAATATATTATCTGAACAGTTTGTGAAAGCTGTTTGAAATAATATATCGGGGGATGGCAGAATTGTCCAATGCTGTTATACTGTGCAAATAGTGGGATGTTCAAGGTCACACGTGTTTGACCTTGAATCCAATCCCTTGTAGGGTTAGGTGTTACATTAGTTTTTTTTATCATGACATTGAGATAATTATCTGTTCAGTGGGAACATAAAGAGCAGTAATACATAAAATATTTTAGGCAATTTCCAACCATATAAAAATAATTGTGTAAGGTATTTATTTCTCAGATGAAACGGAGGATACGTATTCTCCAGGGTACGAGTGTTGCGGACATCCCATTGGTCTATCTGAAATGGAAATGTTTTATTATTGCGGTCTTATCGCGACATTACGATGACATAGGCATATTTCCAACACTAATCTCTAGTGGGGACCTGTGCGATTCTAACACCCGGTGGTCTCCGTCTCACTTCCAGGTGCTAAACGGCTCCTTTTCCTTGGAACTCGTCAGCGAGAAATACTGGAAGGTGAACAAACCGATGGAACTTTACTACGCGCCCACAAAGGAGCACAAATAATCCATCCGGACGTTGCTTTCATAACGGCCGTTTTGTTACCCAAGAAGATATCGGCTCACCTGCTTTGTAAAGCAAGTGTTACTGTATCACCCCCCCCCAAAACTGTTCTTGTCGGGCACTGCTAGTGTCTGTTACAGAATACACACGTGTTTTTTGTGAACCAGCAGTTACGGCGTTAACAAGGGGTTATAACTGACGGAGTTCTGAAAGTGAAAAACATTTCCCATTACAATTTTGTACAGTGATGTATTTATATATTTCAAGTTCCTGTAGGCATGTGAATGTTTGTGGCTATATACCTGGTTCTAGTTGGCAAAAAAACAAAAAAAAAAATAACCTGTTTTAACGAGTTGGAAGAAATGAAACTAATGTGTGTTCCAGGAGGCGGCGTTGTCAGTGTAAATAAAAGATTTTCGGTTTGGAAGACGGGAGACTTGAAATTGATCGACCACCTTTTTTGTTATGTAAGTGGATAGGACCGGGGTGTTGTTACACGCAAGCGCCACCAATTAATTCACTCTGTACTTCCACATGCGGAGGTAGTTTAACAAAACTTTTATAAACTTGCATTACAGGTTAGCTGTACTCTGCACAGTCACGCCGAGTATTGCGGCAGGCGGAGGTTTAAGAGTCCCATGTTAAAATGGATAAGAAGCAAAAGGTGACACTGTGGGCTCATTTACATTTCATTACCCAGACTCCTTCGTTGCAGTGTATGCGAAGAGATAATGGGGAAGGGCAGGGTTGCAGACCTGTTGGAAGTGAATCTGCTCACAAGTGGGCTTTTTATTTCTTCGAGGCAGTGTTTATGGACTCATACAAGACCCCACAAACAAGATCATCTTATTACTGATCAAAAAAAAAAAAGCCCTGAAATAGAACAAAAGAACATTTAAAAGATCTGTCCAGATTGTTTTGGTTTTATTTGGTCGTGTGTGTGTGCAAGGGTAATATTGTTATTAAATACAGCCCATATATGCAGATTATTTTGTCACCATGTATTTTTTTTCCCCATGTAATTATCCTAACTCGTATTATACAATTTAGAAGGTAAAATACTGCTTCAATTCCAGCTCGATCTGTAAAACAATACATATTCTACAATGCAACTATACCCTATTTCCCATAATCCTACAAACATATATGATTTTAACGCCAGTCTGTAGAAGTAGACGGATACAGAAAAACCTGGCATGATGCCAAGAGGACAGTCACACCACAAACATAATGAGGCAAAGAGGATGACAAAAAATGATTTTTTGTAAAAAAAAAAAAAAAAGAGAAACTACACGGACATGTTTCACCCAAAAGGGCTTAATCAGTGTGTGCACTCCATGGTTTTTTTTTTTTTTACAATAAATCCTTTTTTGGCATCCTCTTTGCCTCATTATGTTTGTGGTGTGGCTGTCGTCTTGGCATCATGCCAGATTTTTCTATCTGCTCTTTAAACCGATGCTTTGCACACAGAAGAAACTACCCTGCAAGTGAAACAACTGCTGCTGTGGATTCCACTCAGGAATAACAGGACTGTCATGTATTTGTGAGCATCATTGCAATATAGGTGGTTATGCCAATGCGTTGGGACAGAATAAAAGGTCCAAGGTATACTCTATTTAGGGTGGGACCGTAGTCCAATGCTAACACCTCCAGAAGACCACTCGCACATCTCATCTGATTTTTTTGCTTGCTAAAGGGTTTCTGCATTATTGCTATCAATTCACATAGAAAGTATACTGGATAAATATTATACACCAGTTTCTCCTTCATTTGGAAGTGAGTCCCATATTTTGAGCCCCAGGTTTCCCCCCTTTACTTTCAGATTAGGAGATATCATCGTATCTGTTGAAGTCGACGGCAGGCATGTATTTGCGTAGTTACTATCCACGTACAGGTAAATTGTACAAACATTTCTGCTCCATTTCTTATGCAATCTGCTTGATGCTCAAATGTCTTCCATCTAAAAGCATTACCGATGAGTAAAGGTTACACTGCCACACATCTAGGTCATTTTGTGTCATACATCTCAATCTGTGCGTCACCTAATTCCTCCTAACTCGCGCTAATCCCACTGCGAGACAGTGCAGCAAAGTCCTTCTCCGTGGATGCTGACAAGCAAAAGAACGCAGTTTCATTTTACTATAATAATAAAATTTTAAAAAAGCAGCCGTGGAATTTAAATACATTGAACAAAGTATGTTTGCCCAGAAACCTCAGTGTTTTGGGTAAATTTATTTTAAATTTCTCAATGGTCCCAAATTAAAAAACAAAAAACTCCGTAAAACAAAACGTATATCCCAAAATAAAACCAATTCACCATGTACTAATGTTAAAGAAGCAATTCTGCATTAGTTGTAAAAAAATAAAATTATAGGTGGAAAGCAGGGGGCTCTGGACCCCATTAATTTCAGCCCTGGGGACCCCCTGCTTCCCAAGATACAGCTCTGTAGGTGGTGCCAGCAGCAGCTCTGGCTGGGCTATTGAAATGGTGGCTTAAATAACCCACATCACGCAGGTCAATAGGAAGCCATGACTTGAACCGTTACAGCTTCCTACCGGCCTGTGTGACAGTGGGTTTAACCTCTGGGGCAGCTAAAGCACCCGCTATGGATGTGTGTATCTCGGGTCCCGGGAGCTGAAATGAATGTATTCAGTTCCAAATACCCCCAGCTTTCCCACCTATTACAAAAAAAACCCCGTTTGGCTCCTTTAAATAATCAACATACAGTAACCGAAATGCTTTAGTTTAAAAAAGAAGGTAAATGAGACGGTGAAACACCCTTCCAACCCGTTCAATGGCTAAATATGTCACATGGCAAAATAATTCATTTTTGCACTTGCAAAGTCAAAGTACTTCTATGGTGCAAAGCCTCATTCTGCAGCTGCAACCTCTCCCAATGAGGGGACCGATGTGTTCAGGTTCGTCTACTAATAAAGAAAACACTTGATTGGAGAAATGTTTTATTTCAGAGAAATTCACATTCATTTCCCCCAAATGTTTATCTATTAGCATGGTTAGCCAAAGCCACTTCCCTAAACAAAGCTGTTAAATTGGTCCCAAAAAAGTAGTTTTTAGGCCAGAGATTGTACTTTTAAATGATCCAAACATTTTCTTTGTGCATCATTTTGGTATTAAAAAAGTATGTGTGACTAGCAGGTAATTCCAATCTACCCATAGAGATAAAAGAACAGCAACAATCCCTCCCAAAAAATATTTTTTTTAAATTTAAACCAGAACTGTGGGGTCCTCAGGCTATAATCCACATGTATCTCCTCCCCCTCCCCAAGATAACTGTAGGGTTTTGTGCCAATCTAACACAACACTACAAACATGGCCACAATGTCACCAGGAGTCAGTATCATTGTGTCAGCAAGAGTCACTGCTTTCTATTTGCTGCCGGAGCGAACCTGACTGAGGCCATTTTGTATTCGCATCCAGTGCGGGTTAACACTAGATCCCCAGAGATCACCTGTGATCCGGCTTCCCAGGGAGTCACCCACTCCCACAGTACAGGCACTAGGCGAGATACACGGGCCCAGGGGCACAACATGGCAGCTGGGTGAGGCCAGTCCCATTTCACAAATTAAAAACAAACAATAGCAATATCGCCTAAAATTAATCTAAATTATTTTTTTTAAACTGCATTGAACCCAAATCCTCCAGGGATTAGCCTCACTATTCTCAGCTTTGGCGATACCACAGTTGCCGAGATATTTACCAGTATTTAAGCTAGGCACTTAAATGTCCTTCCAAGAGGAAGGCGCACCGGATGACATTGCGGTTGCAAATTGGCCCATGTGACCTGGGAGATGTGGCGGCCATATTGAACACACCGGTAAATATCTTGGGGAATCGGGAGTCGCCGGAGCTGAAGATATTGGTAAAGGTTAAAGTAAATACATCTTTAGTCACAATACAAAGTATCAGTTGGGTGTTGGGTCACTCATAGAGGAGACATCGAGCGGATAGGAATCCCCGGCAAAGTTTTCGGTCGGCTGCAGATGACTGGTTTGAGATGGAGTGCTGTACTTCTCCAGTATGGATTTGAACGTGGCCAATGACGCACTGGTGCGAATTCCCGTGGGGTCAAAATGAGTCCGACTCACTTGAAAACCCGCTTCCGACAAATACTGCAAGAACTTGTTCAGCCTGCGAATTAAACAAATCGTCTTCGTTAAACACACATACACAAAACGAAGGATCTACCAGCGAAAAATAAGAGTTTTCCCTTTTAAAAGGAGTCACTTTTTAAGTGGTTTATTTTCAATATTTGAAAGAAATATGAAAACAATGATAGAATGTAAAAAATATTGCCGTTGTGAGCTCACAAGGTGTGCAGCGCTGTACACAGTGTTGTCAGCAAAATATGTCACTGCCCCAGAGTCGGGCGAAGGGTCGTTTCTCCCTGGTGATTAGTTTGGGTGTACAACCCCCCATCCAATAAGCGACAAAGCCGTTTCCCTACGCAGGAGAAGAGTTCCGCTCTATTCTAATGAAAGGGGCAGGACATTTTCTTCATGTGAAATACAGGGGGAGCCGTAGAGGGCGACGAAGCTACAGGGAAATGACTAGGGCTTATTAGCCTGCTCGTTTATATGAAGACTGATGAACATCCCATATATTCAACTCTGGAAGGTTCTATAGGATCATAGAGTTGAAGGGTTAATGGATTGGAGACCACAGTCTGACAGTGGAGGCTGGGGGAGGAGACGCCATTTTTGATAAACATGTTCACTGATGCATCAGGTTTGGGAACAAATAGCTTTGTTTGAGTAACTTTAAGGGCAACTTGGTCCTAAACCGTGA
Organism: Ascaphus truei; assembly: GCA_036426205.1. NCBI lineage: Eukaryota > Metazoa > Chordata > Amphibia > Anura > Ascaphidae > Ascaphus > Ascaphus truei. The sequence continues at coordinate 17,041 of WSYH01005490.1, forward strand.
AAATGTTTAATAGTTTAAATGTAACCGAGACATTTAAAAACAATAAAAAATTAAGAAACGTTCAAGTATTTTCAAATAATGTTTGAACCTTTTCATAGAAACGAATGGCCTTGGGGGGGGGGGGGGGGGGGTTTACAATCTTTACAAGAGATTAGAGAGATGAACCTTTTCATAGAAACGAATGGCCTTGGGGGGGGGGGGGGGGGGTTTACAATCTTTACAAGAGATTAGAGAGAGGTTGTATGTACAGGTAACTTACTTTGGGATGTTCATCCCTCGGATACTGAGTGTGAGACTTACTTTGGGATGTTCATCCCTCGGATACTGACTTTGGGATGTTCATCCCTCGGATACTGTGTGTGAGACTTACTTTGGGATGTTCATCCCTCGGATACTGGTTTTTAACGGAGTTGGAGAGACATGAACATCATTGTGTGTCCGGAGGTGGCGTTGTCAGTAGAAATAAAGATTTCGGTTGGAAGACGGGAGACTTGAAAATGATCGACCACCTTTTTGTTATGTAAGTGATAGGACCCGGGGTGTTTGTTACACGCAAGCGCCTACCATTAGCATTCACTCTGACTTCCACCGGCGGGGGTAGTTTAACAAAACTTTTATAAACTGGCATTACAGGTTCGCTGTACTCTGCACGTCCGCAGTATTGCGGCAGGCGAGGTTTAAGAGTCCCATGTTAAAATGGATAAGAAGCAAAAAAGGTGACATGTGGGCTCATTACATTTCATTACCCGATCCTTCGTTGCAGTGTATGCGAAGAGTAATGGGGAAGGGCGGTGTTGCAGCTGTTGGAAAGTGAATATGCTCCACAAGTGGCTGTTTATTTCTTCGGGCAGTGTTTATGGATCAGACACGCCCACAAACACAGATCATCTTATTCTGATCAAAAAAAAAAAAGCCTGAAATAGAAACCAAAAGAACATTTAAAGATCTGTCCAGATGTTTGGTCTTATTTGGTCGTGTGTGTTGTGCAAGGGTAATATTGTTATTAAATACAGCCATATATGCAGATTTTTGTCCCCATGTATTTTTTTCCCATGTAATTATCCTAACTAGTTATACATTAGAAGGTAAAATACTGCTTCCATTCCAGCTCGATTGTAAAACAATACATATTCTACACATGCAACTATACCCTATTTCCATAATCTACAAACCATATGATTTAACGCCAGTCTGTAGGAAGTAGCGGATACAGAAAAACCTCGGCATGATGCCAAGAGGACCAGTCACACCACAACAATATGAGGCAAAGAGGATGACAAAAATGATTTTTTGTAAACAAAAAAAAAAGGGAAACTACACGGACATGTTTCACCCAAAAGGGCTTAATCGTGTGTGCACTCCATGGTTTTTTTTTTTTTTACAATAAATCTTTTTGGATTTTTCCTCTTTGTTCTCATTATGTTTGTGGTGTGGCTGTCGTCTTGGCATCATGCCAGATTTTCTATTTGCTCTTTAAACCGATGCTTGCACACAGAAGAAAAAACTACCCTGCAAGTGAAACAACTGCTGCTGTGGATTCCACTCAGTGGTAACAGGACTGGTGTTGATGTGAGCGCATTTGCAATATAGGTGGTTATTGCCAATGCGTTGGGATAGATAAAGGTCCAAGGTTATCTATTTAGGGTGGGACCGTAGTCCAATGCACAACTCCGAAGACCATCGCGCACATCTAATCTGATTTTTGTTGCTAAAGGGTTCTGCATTATTGCTATCAATTCACATAGAAAGTTATAACTGGAATAATATTATCCACCAGTTTCTCCTTTCATTTGGAAGTGAGTCCCATATTTTGAGCCCCAGGTTTCCCCCCTTTACTTTCAGATTAGGAGATATCATCGTATCTGTTGAAGTCGACGGCAGGCATGTATTTTGCGTAGTTAGTATCACGTACAGGTAAATTGTACAAACATTTCTGCCCATTTCTTATGCAATCTGCTTGATGCTAAATTCTATCTTACAGCATTACCGAGAGTAAAGGTTACACTGCCAAAAATCTAGGTTCATTTTGTTGTAACATTCAATATGTGCGTCCCCTAATTCCTCTGACTCGCGCTTTCCCCATGCGGAGACAGTGCAGCAAAGTCCTTCTCCGTGGATGGACAAGCAAAAAGAACGCAGTTTCATTTTACATAATAATAAAATTTTAAAAAAGCACCGGTGGAAATTACTGAATGACAAGTATGTTTTGCCAGAAACCTCAGCGTTTTGGGTAAATTTATTTTAATTTCTCCTTCCCCAATTAACAACAAAAAACTCGTAAAACAAAACGTATATCCCAAAATAAAACCAATTCACCATGTACTAATGTTAAAGAGCAATTTCTGCATTAGTTGTAAAAAAAATAAAATTTCGGGGAAGCCAGGGGCTCTGGGACCCATTAATTTCAGACCTGGGACCCCTGCTTACCAAATACAGCTCTGTATGGTGGTGCCAGCAGCAAGCTTGGTGGGCTATTGAAATGGTGGGTAAATAACCCACATTCACGCAGGTCAATAGGAAGCCATGACTTGAACCGTTACAGCTTCCTACCGGCCTGTGGTGACAGTGGGTTTTAACCTTGGGGCAGCTAAAGCCCGCTATGGATGTGTGTATCTCGGGTCCCGGAGATGAAATGAATAGTATCAGTTCCAAATTAACCCCCAGCTTTCCCCCAACACCTTATACAAAAAAACACCCGTTTGGCGCCTTAAATAATCAACAATACAGAAACCGAAATGCTTTAGTTTTTAAAAAAGAAGGTAAATGAGACGGTTGACACACCTTTCCAACCCGTCACTGGTACATATGTCACATGGCATAAATATCCTTTTTGCATCTTGCAAAGTCAAAGTACTTCTATGTGCAAAGCCTCATCTGCAGCTGCAACCTCTCCAATGAGGGGGATCTGTCATGGTTCAGTCGCTCTACAATAAAGAAAACACTTGATGGAGAATGTTTTATTTCAGAGAAATTCACATTCATTTCCCCCAAATGTTTATCTATTAGCATGGTTAGCCCAAAAGCACTTCCCTAAACAAAGCTGTTAAATGGTCCCAAAAAAAAGTTAGTTTTAGGCCAGAGAGTGTAACTTTAAATGATCCAACACATTTTCTTTGTGCATCATTTTGGTATTAAAAAAAGATGTGTGACTAGCAGGTAATTCCAATATCCCATAGAGATAAAAGAACAGCAACAATCCCTCCCAAATATTTTTTAAATTTAAACCAGAACTGTGGGGTCCTCGGCATAATCCACATGGATCCTCCTCCCTCTCCCAAGATAAACGGTAGGGTTTTGTGCCAATCTAACACAAACACAAAACATGGCCACAATGTCACCAGGAGTCAGTATCATGTGTCAGCAAGAGTCACGCTTTCTATTTGCTGCCGGAGCAACCTGACTGAGGCCATTTGTATTCGAATCCCGGTGGGGTTAACACTAGATCCCCAGAGATCACCTGTGATCCGGCTTCCCAGGGAGTCACCACCATCCCACAGTAAGGCATCTAGGCGGAGATACACGGCGCCAGGGGCAACAACAGGCAGCTGGGTTGGAGGCCAGTCCCATTCAAATAAAAACAAAACAATAGCAATATCGCCTAAAATTAATCCAAATTATTTTTTTTAAACTGCATTGAACCCAAACCTCCAGGGATTAGCCTCACTTTCTCAGCTTTGGCGATACCCACAGTTGCCGAGATATTTCCCAGTATTTAAGCTAGGCACTTAAATGTCCTTCCAAGAGGAAGGCGCAACGGAGAACATTGCGGTTGCAAATTGGCCATGTGGACCTGGGAGATGTGGCGGCCATATTGAAACACACCGGTTAAATATCTTGGGGATCGGGAGTCGCGGAGCTGAAGATATTGGTAAAGGTTTAAAGTTAAATACATCTTTAGTCACAATACAAAGTATCAGTTGGGGGTTGGGTCACTCATAGAGGAGACATCGAGGGATAGGAATCCCCGGCAAAGTTTTCGGTCGGCTGCAGATGACTGGTTTGAGATGGAGTGCTGTACTTCTCCAGTATGGTTTTGAACGTGGCCAATGAGCACTGGTGCGAATTCCCGTGGGGTCAAATGAGTCCGACTCACTTGAAAACCCGCTTCCGACAAATACTGTCGCAAGAACTTGTTCAGCCTGCGAATTAAACAAATCGTCTTCGTTAAACACACATACACAAAACGAAGATCTACCCAGCGAAAAATCAGAGTTTGTCCTTTTAAAAGGAGTCACTTATTTAAGGGTTTATTTCAATATTGAGCAAAGAAATATGAAAACAATGATAGAATGTAAAAAAATATTGCCGTTGTGAGCTCCAAGGTGTGCAGAGACGTACACGTGTGTCAGCAAAATATGTCACTGCCCCAGAGTCGGGCGGAAGGGTCGTTTTCCCTGGTGATTAGTTTGGGGGTACAAACCCCCCATCAATAAGCGACAAAGCAGTTTCCCTACGCAGGAGAAGAGTTCCGTTTATCTAATGAAAGGGGCAGGACATTTTTCTTAATGTGAAATACAGGGGAGCCCGTTAGAGGGCGACGAAGCTACAGGGAAATGACTAGGGCGATTAGGCTGCTCGTTTATATGAAGATGATGAAACATCACCATATATTCAACTCTGGAAGGTTCTGATAGGATCATAGAGTTGAAGGGTTAATGGATTGGAAGACACAGTTTGACAGTGGAGGATGGGGGGAGACGCGCTTTTTGATACTGTCACTGATGCATCGGTTTGTTTGGGTGGGAACAAAAGTAGCTTTGTTTTAGAAACTTTAAGGGCAACTGGTCCTAAACCGTGAAATGTTTAATAGCTTAACTGTAACCGAGACATTTAAAAAACAATAAAAAATTAAGAAACGTTCAGTATTTTCAAATAATGGTGAACCTTGTATATCGAGAAGCCATGGCTTGGGGGGGGGGGGGGGGGTTACCAATCTTTACAAGAGATTAGAGAGAGGTTGGTTTACAATCTTTACAAGAGATTAGAGAGAGGTTGTATGTACAGGTAAACCTCCCAGGCTTTCCCTTATGTAGTTGGTTAAAACTAAAATGGCACCGCCGTTATTCACCAGGGACTAATGACCAGAATCAAAGGGAGATTCGTTTTTACACAAGCGGCTAAGTGAACATAATTAGGGGTTAAGTTTCAGGATCCCAATCACACGTTTTATATCTTATACACTTACTTTGGGATGTTCATCCCTCGGATACTGAGTGTGAGACTTAC
>WSYH01005490.1:22274-44149 GCA_036426205.1 Ascaphus truei
TTTGATAAGGTGATGAATCTTTACTTTGGAGCTGTCATACCTACGGCATATGCAGTGTGGATTTCTGAGTTGTGCAGCAGGATGAGAGGGTGGCGATGGTAGCGAGGGTATGCGATGAGACTCCTGTACATCTGATCTCAGTTGTGTTCGTATGACGCTTGGTTCAGTGGTGAGACTTATGAAGAGTCGTTTGTTGCAGATCGATGAATGAGATTACTTGTAGTGAGATGCTTGTTGGATTGGAGACTTGTTTGAGAATCTGTACTGTTCGGCACATGAGCTCATCGCATCGTGGAGACTAGAGAAGGCTGTGATGTCGACGACACACTTACTTTGGGGGTTAACTCCATTCGTATACGTGTTGTCTCTGTAGTTTCCGTTGCTTGATGAAGACCTATACTTTGGAGGATGTTCATCTCCTCGGATACTGCAGTGGTGTGGGAGACTTACTTTGGGATGTTCATCCCTCGGATATGCGTGTGTGAGACTTACTTTGGGAGGTTCATCCCTCGGATACTGTGTGTGGGACTTACTTTGGGATGTGTCATCCCTCGGATACTGAGGTGTGAGACTTACTTGGGATGTTCATCCCTCGGATACTAGTGTTGACTATGAGACGTATTTGGAGTTTGTAGGATGTTCATCCTCGGATACTGTGTGTGAGACTTAACTTTGGGATTGTTCATCCCTCGGTACTGTGTGAGAGACTTACTTTGGGATGTTCATCCTCGGATACGTGTGTAGAGACTTACTTTGGGATGTTCATCCCTCGGATACTGAGGTGAGACTTACTTTGGGATGTTCACCCCTCGGATACTGAGGTGTGAACTTACTTGGGATGTTCATCCCGGATACTGAGTGGGACTTAACTTTGGGATGTTCATCCCTCGGATAGAGTGTGAGACTCTTACTTTGGGATGTTAATCCCTGGATACTGAGTGTGAGACTAACTTTGGGATGTTCATCCCTCGGATACTGAGTGTGAAGACTTACTTTGGAGATGTTCATCCCCGTGATACTGTGGTGAGACTAACTTTGGGATGTTCATCCCTCGGATACTGTATGTGTGAGACTTACTTTGGGATGTCATCCTGGATGTGTGTGAGACTTATTTGGATGTTATCCCTCGGATACTGAGTGTGAGACTTACTTTGGATGTTCATCCCTGGATACTGATGTGAGACTTATTTGGGATGTTCTATCCCTCGGATACTGAGTGTGAGACTTACTTTGGGATGTTCACCCTGGATACTGAGTGTGAGACTTACTTGGGATGTTCATCCTCGGATAATGTGTGTGGGACTTACTTTGGGATGTTCATCCTCGGATACTGTGTGTGAGGACTAAATTTGGATGTTCAATCCCTCGGATACTGGGCTGTTGTGTGAGACTAAACTTGGGATGTTCATCCCTCGGATACGTGTGTGAGACTTACTTTGGATGTTCATCCCTCTGCGATACTGAGTGTGAGACTTACTTTGGGAGTTCATCCCTCGGATACTGAGTGTGAGAATACTTTGGGATGTTCATCCCTCGGATACTGAGGTGTGAGACTTACTTTGGGATGTTCATCCCTCGGATACTGTGTGTGGGACTACTTTGGGATGTTATCCCTCGGATACTGAGTGTGAGACTTACTTTGGGATGTTCATCCCTCGAGGATACTGAGGTGAGAGACTTACTTGGGATGTTCATCCCTCGGATACTGTGTGGTGAGATTAATTTGGGATGTTCATCCTCGGTACTTGTGTGTGAGACTAACTTTGGGATGTATCATCCCTCGGATACTGTGAGTTATGTTTCTTGGTGTGAGACTTACTTTGGGATGTTCATCCCTCGGATATACTGAGTGTGAGACTACTTTGGATGTTCATCCCTCGGATACTGAGTGTGAGACTTACTTTGGGATGTTCATCCCTCGGATACTGAGTGTGAGACTTACTTTGGGATGTTCATCCTCGGATACTGAGTGTGAGACTTACTTTGGGATGTTCATCCCTCGGATACTGGTGTGGGGACTTACTTTGGGATGTTCATCCCTCGGATACTGAGTGTGAGACTTACTTTGGGATGTTCATCCCTCCGGAACTGAGTGTGGACTTACTTTGGGATGTTCATCCCTCGGATACTGTGTGTGAGACTAACTTTGGGATGTTCATCCCTCGGATACTGTGTGTTGAGAATAACTTTGGGATGTTCATCCTCGGATACTGTGTGTTGAGACTACTTTGGATGTTCATCCTCGGATACGAGTGTGGTGAGACTTACTTGGGATGTTCATCCTCGGATACTGAGTGTGTAGAATGATGAGACTGTACTTTGGGAGTTCATCCCTCGGATACTGAGTGTGAGACTACTTTGGGATGTCATCATCGGATACTGTGTGTGGGACTTACTTTGGGATGTTCATCCCTCGGATACGATGATGTGAGACTTACTTTGGGATGTATCACTCGGATACTGAGTGTGAGACTTACTTTGGATGTTCATCCCTCGGATACTGTGTGTGAGACTAACTTTGGGATGTTCATCCCTCGGATACTGTGTGTGAGACTAACTTTGGGATGTTCATCCCCTCGGATACTGTGATGTGAGACTTACTTTGGGATGTCATCCCTGGATACTGAGTGTGAGGATTACTTTGGGATGTTATCCCGCGGATAATGAGTGTGAGACTTACTTTGGAGATGTATCCTCGGATACTGAGTGCGAGACTACTTTGGATGTTATCCCTCGGATACTGTGTCTGTGAATGCTGTAATAAAACGGGGGGTGTTCCACATGACCCTCAGTTTTCAGACGTTTGGACAAGTATTTTCAAATAATGTTTGAACCTTTTCATAGAAACGAATGGCCTTGGGGGGGGGGGGGGGGGGGGGTGTTTACAATCTTTACAAGAGTTAGAGAGAGGTTGTATGTACAGGTAAACCTCCCAGGCTTTCCTTATGTAGTTGGTTAAACTAAAAAAGGCACACGCGTTATTCACCAGGGACTAATGACCAGAATCAAAGGGAGATTCGTTTTTTACACAAGCGGCTAAGTGAACATAATTAGGGGTTAAGTTTCAGGATCCCAATCACACGTTTTATATCTTATACACTTACTTTGGGATGTTCATCCCTCGGATACTGAGTGTGAGACTTACTTTGGGATGTTCATCCCTCGGATACTGTGTGTGAGACTTACTTTGGGATGTTCATCCCTCGGATACTGTGTGTGAGACTTACTTTGGGATGTTCATCCCTCGGATACTGAGTGTGAGACTACTTTGGATGTTCATCCCTCGGATACTGTGTGTGGACTTTACTTGGGATGTTATCCTCGATGATGTGTGATGGAACTTACTTGGGATGTTCATCCCTCGGGATACTATGAGTGTGGACTTATCTTGGGATGTTCATCCCTCGGGATACTGAGTGTGAGACTTACTTTGGGATGTTCATCCCTGGATACTGAAGTGTGAGACTTACTTTGGATGTTCATCCCTCGGATACTGAGTGTGAGACTTACTTGGGATGTTCATCCCTCGGATACTGTGTGTGAGACTTACTTTGGGATGTTCATCCCTCGGATACATGAGTGTGAGACTTACTTGGGAGTGTTCATCCCTCGGATACTGAGTGTGAGACGTACTTGGGATGTTCATCCCTCGGATACTGTGTGTGAGGACTTACTTTGGGATGTTCATCCCTCGGATACTGTGTGTGAGACTTACTTTGGGATGTTCATCCCTCGGATACTGAGTGTGAGACTTACTTGGGATGTTCATCCCTCGGATACTGAGTGTGAGACTTACTTGGGATGTTCATCCCTCGGATACTGGTGTGAGATACTTTGGATGTTCATCCTCGGTAACTGGTGTGAGACTACTTGGGATGTTCATCCCATCGGATACTGTGTGTGAGACTAATATTTGGGATGTTCATCCTCGGATACTGGTGTGGTGACGTTACTTTGCGGAGTTATCCCTCGGATACTGAGTGTGGACTACTTAGGGGTATCCCTCGGATACTGAGTGTGAGACTTACTTTGGGATGTTCATCCCCGGATATGAGTGTGAGATTACTTTGGGATTTCATCCCTCGGATACTGTGTCAGTGAATGAATGCTGTAATAAAACGGGGGGTGTTCACATGACCCTCAGTTTTCAGACGTTGGACAAGTATTTTCAATAATGTTTGAACCTTTTCATAGAAACGAATGGCCTTGGGGGGGGGGGGGGGGGGTGTTTACAATCTTTACAAGAGATTAGAGAGAGGTTGTATGTACAGGAAACCTCCCAGGCTTTCCCTATGTAGTTGGTTTAAAACTAAATGGCACCGCCGTATTCACAGAGGACTATGACCAGAATCAAAGGGAGATTCGTTTTTACACACAAGCGGCTAAGTGAACATAATTAGGGGTTAAGTTCAGGATCCCAACACCGTTTTATATCTTATACACTCTACTTTGGGAGTTCATCCCCGGATACTGAGGTTGAGACTTACTTGGGATGTTCATCCCTCGGATACTGTGTGTGAGAACTTACTTTGGGATGTTCATCCTGGATACTGAGTGTGAGACTTACTTTGGGATGTTCATCCCTCGGATACTGAGTGTGAGACTTACTTTGGGATGTTTCATCCCTCGGATACTGTGTGTGAGACTTACTTTGGGATGTTCATCCCTCGGATACTGTGTGTGAGACTTACTTTGGGATGTTCATCCCTCGGATACTGAGTGTGGGACTTACTTTGGGATGTTCATCCCTCGGATACTGAGTGTGAGACTTACTTTGGGATGTTCATCCCTCGGATACTGAGTGTGAGACTTACTTTGGGATGTTCATCCCTCGGATACTGTGTGTGAGACTACTTTGGGATGTTCATCCCTCGGATACTGTGTGTGAGACTAACTTTGGGATGTTCATCCTCGGATACTGTGTGTGAGACTTACTTTGGGATGTTCATCCCTCGGATACTGAGTGTGAGACTTACTTTGGGATGTTCATCCTCGGATACTGAGTGTGAGACTTACTTTGGGATGTTCATCCTCGGATACTGAGTGTGAGACTTACTTTGGGATGTTCATCCCTCGGATACTGAGTGTGAGACTTACTTTGGGATGTTCATCCCTCGGATACTGAGTGTGAGACTTACTTTGGGATGTTCATCCCTCGGATACTGTGTCTGTGAATGCTGTAATAAAACGGGGGGTGTTCCACATGACCCTCAGTTTTCAGACGTTTGGACAAGTTTGCGTTTAGGTCCTGACGTTTCCTCTTCCCTGCAAACGAAAGCATCAAACATCACACATAAATCCATCACCTCCTTTCAGGTTTAAATTGAATTTAATTCCTGCCCTGGTGGTCGGTGATCGAAGTGCAAGACACCAAAAATAAATTAACGCACATTTAAAAAACAAATACAAATAGTTGTCAAGAGAAAGAAAAAAAGGGAGCGCACAAAACGCCCATAGTGTCATTCAGGTTTCATTAAAAAAATAACTAAAAACAAGTGGTATTGCACTTACAAGGTATCCATAGAAATACAGCTCACACTTCCACCGCTCGGAAAGTCCTGCAACGTCCAACAGCCGGGTACCAGATTATCCCGTTAGCCCTATGCGTTTCGCGATACAGCAATCACGTAATTAGGGAAAGTGGTATTGCGAAACGCGTAGGGCTAACAGGTTAATCTGGTACCTGTCTGGTTGCCCAATCCCCGAGAAGTCCCGGTTCCTCCCGCTGTCTGTAACAACTGCGGAGATAGGAGCGCACGGCGGGTGACGTCACGGAGGCGACTGCACCGACCGAGCCCACAGCAGCAGACAGACGCAAGGAGTTGGACGTTGCAGGACTTTCCGAGCGGTGGAAGTGTGAGCTGTATTTCTATGGATACCTTGTAAGTGCAATACCACTTGTTTTTAGTTATTTTTTTAATGAAAACTGAATGACACTATGGGCGTTTTGTGCGCTCTCTTATCGCTCTCTCCATGTACTGAAGCAGGAGTGGAAATCCTCCCAGGGAGGGCAGCACACGTCTGGGATTCCTGGTTACACTAAAGAATTGGAACTTTTACCACGACAGATAAGACTTTTTCATCATTTGATAGAACATCTTATTCAATGGACTTTATATATGCTTTTAGGCTTTTTGAGCACTGTCACTAATATTCTTTTTTAGGAGATTGATATTTACGGTATTCACTGGATAATTGCTATCCCTTAATTATATATTTTTTACACCAATTTAGCACATACCATCACATTGTAGCAGCGCACTTTCTTTACTTACAAACAGTTGTCACCTTCAGAATAGACCTTAACCCTTTGGGTGCCCCAACTGAGTGGGTATTTTGGCCGTTTACATCACGTCGTGTGTTCCATGGAGTGCAGGATATGATCTGCCGAGTAAGTAAACCGAGCACAATGGCCCCAGCAGTCATGTGACTGCACTGTACCAGGAGGGGCCATGGCACTCAGGTCCATGACCCCACGGCACTCCGTTAAAATAGATGGGAGAAAAAAAAAACGTGAAGTTGCAAGTTGACCGAACAAACAGACTAAGGAGGTCAGTCAGTATAGTCGGATGTGACCGTTGGTCCATTTGTAGCTGAAACCGGCCTAAATGGCCACATTGTGACTACATAGAATAAAGGCCCTAAATCCAACTCCAGTCCTTAACCGCCACCAACAACTGAGGTTTAAGGATATCCCTGTTTCAGCACAGGTGACTCACCTAACCCAAGCTCGAGAGATTGATTATTCGGCTATGGGAAGGTGTTGTTCTTCTGAGCAGCAGGGGAGATCGAGAGCAAAAGAGCGCAATCGAAAGAGCGTCTGATCACGAAGACTGCATGCAGACGTCCTCTTAGAAGCGATATTTTTGCATAATATTTAAATTGCCACCCACGGATTTTTCACTGTTCAATGAACGGCCCCTACAGCCCAGATTTACCAAAAGATAAACAGCGCCAAGACGAATCACTGGAGGTGAAAACACCGACGGTCATTCAAATCTCCAGCTGGCTACCTCCAACTGCCAGTCTCACCAGTGATCCATCACAGCAAGAACAAGAGCTTGAGAAGATTACCGTTGGATATTGTTGGCCTTAGTAAGGTAAGATGAAGGCCTCGTATTAAGCTCAGAGATTTCCAACAAGAGCTGGGAAATAAATTAAAATCGCTCCAGGTTGCAGACGGTGCACAAGGATAATTTAAACAAACAGTTCTGAAAAATGTGTAAAGATTGTAGTTGAAAGTGCAGACAAAAATGGAGGAATCGCCAACAAAATACAGGATAAGAAAAGATCTGATGAGACAAAGAAAACGTGACATGAAAGCAATGGAAATGTGCAACAAGAATGGAATATGCACAGCTGTGCGAGACAATACACACGCGTATAACTAAAGATGTAAGAAAGTGTAAGGGTCACATGATACTTCTTTTATCTTCGATAGTCTTCTTTAAAGACAGCAAATCAGCGATATGATTGGGAAGAAGCAAATCTACACGCAAGACAAGGGATCAACGATAAGAAGAACGTGGTCTTGTCATAAAAGGGAGTTGATGACTTTGTAGAAGAATGCAGGTCATAATTGAGGAGATGAGCAAGAAATCCCGCAAAAATTAAGTACCATGCGTCCTTTCAGAAGCAGCAAAGGCAATAAAATCCATGAATTGGAAGGCCCCTGGAGAAGATGGAACTACCGCTGAAATCTTCAAAGAAGCCGAGGAAGAAGTGGCGCTCTTTACACGAGGCTTGAAGAACAGGAACATTCCAGAACAATGTAAGGTGGGGTTCTCCTCCATGTGAAGCTCAGCAAGACCAGAGTGACAACTCTACAAAGATCGATGTAAATAGAATAGAATTGGAAGTTGAAGACTTTGTCTACCGTGACTAGAAAGTATCAATGGACGGGAACCTTTAGAATGACATCACTAGGAGAATGAAGATGGGCTGGAGGCATTTGGAAGAATCACGACAATCTTTCAAGGAAACCTTCCACTGAGTCTCAAGAGGAAAGTGTTTGACCCGTGTACTCTGCCTGTGCTCACGTATTGATGTGAAACCTGGACCCTAAATGCAAAGACACTTCAAAGGCTCGAGACAACTCAAAGAAGTATGGAGAGATGAATGATGGGTATTACCCAGAGACAGGAAAAAGAATGAATGGATTTGAAACTAAAAAAAAGTTTAACATCACATGGGTGAAACATATTAAATGGCAGTGGGAAGGACATATCAAAAGGAGAAATGACCATCGCTGGACGAAGATGGAACTCAACTGGATTCCATGGGATATCAAAAGACCAAGACAATGACCACAAAGTCAGATGGGAGAATGACATTTAAATAGTTTGCTGTGCCAACGTCAAGAGAAGCTCATAACCGCAGTACCTGTAAGAGCTTTGGGGAGGCCGTCAATCAGCAGATCGACGAGGGCTGAAGAGGATATATATAGATAGATGCATTAAAAAAACTGCCTTTTCCAAGTAAATATGCTATAGATCCATATATTAAAGTTGGAGTCCCATTTCTATGAGAGGTAATGTGGCCCTTCTGCAGAGGTCATAGTTACAGATACATATCTTCTTTCTCGCTCTCCGTTTGAAAATGCAGGCCAGACGATTACAAATTCTGCATTCACAATGCAGAAATACACTGACAAGCCCATGCAATGGGTTGGGTTACTGGAATGCATACCTTGCTCAGGTGAAAAGTCTGCTGAATCAATGGTTTTGATAAACACTCCACTTTCTTCTGAAAAGGCCAAAAGAGATTTCATAAATAACACTTATTATCCTCACCCATATTTATAAACACACCATGCACGTTCACATTACTGCAACAGGTGTGAGAAACTTTATTTTCCCATCTATTCCTGTGATAATTGCTAAAACGATTCACATCAATAAACCTTTGTACAGAGATTAAAGGGATAGGTAGCAGACACCTACTATGTGCTCATTTGCATATCCCTACCCAGAATTCTCGCCTGCTGCTTAACCACTGCATGACGTGGGACAATGGGTTGAAGGAAGCATGTTTGGGAGACCTGTGGAAGACCTGCAGGTACTGTGAGTGGGTTCACTGGTTCCTGATTTCCTTGTCCCAGGCGTAGCTGGCAAGAGGATCCATGTAAAAAATCGGATAGGAAGCAAAGAGTGACACGCCGGGTTCTCTCGCATGCGTATTACTACCCACAATCCCTTGTCTGGGTGCACTAAGCAACCTGGCAATCTGACAGAATTCCTAATCCATTAGTAACTCATGACTCTTTTCGCTGCCAAACAGGCCCGCCCCACACTGCCACGTGCCCTCGGGCAGGAAACAGGTTCATAAAGTTAGATGGGACACAAGGAGGGATCGCCATCAGCTGCCATATCTCCAAAGGTGCAATCTTTGGTTAAAAAGAAATAAATAAAAATAACTCATTGGCTTCCTGAAACAAATCTAACCGTACTTAAAGCAAAGATTTGTCAGCTTTGGTTTCTTCACACATTTAGCACAAAATCCTTTTCTTAGGGTGTTTGTCAAATCAAGTGTCTCCTTGACCCGCATCCCCCCCCCCTATTTGTCCTTATCAAAGAGCTGGCAAGCAGCCAGAAGAAACCATAACCCCCCCCCCCCCATAACCAAATCCTATAAACCCTCCCCATAACCAAACCTTATAAACCCTCCCCATAACCAAATCCTTTAACCCCTCCCCATAACCAAATCCTATAACCCCTCCCCATAACCAAACCTTATAACCCCTCCCCATAACCAAACCTTATAAACCCTCCTCATAACCAAACCCTATAACCCCTCCCCATAACCAAATCCTTTAACCCCTCCCCATAACCAAATCCTATAACCCCTCCCCATAACCAAACCTTATAACCCTCCCCATAACCAAAACTTATAACCCCTCCCCATAACCAAACCTTATAACCGCTCCCCATAACCAAACCTTATAACCCCTCCCCATAACCAAACCTTATAACCCTTCCCCATAACCAAACCCTATAAACCCTCTTCATGCCTCAGCTCACAATGTTTACAAAGCACCTTTCACAAATACCTATGGGTGTTGGAGTTTGGTGAAAGGGCGACCAATCACCCAGATGTGACTGGACTTTGGCCCGAGAAGGTACTGCCCCGCTAAAATCTCTTAGCACTATCAGTATATAGAGACCAAGATATACAAGTTAAAATATCCAATTGAACAAAATTACTAAATTGAACGTGACCAGCATATCTGCCCCATAGTACATGGCTCCCTATATTCTCTAACACCATACTCCCCCCCCCCCCCCGCCCTCTTATATCCCGTTCCACAGCTACATAGAGTAGCAATCACAAAAAATGAAGTGTGAGATGATCATGGAGTTTAAGGAAAGTGCTTCAGATTGACCAAATATTACCCACAGTCGTGCACAATGGATATCCAGATAGAGCACGTGATATTATTCCCGAAGATAACTCCCATATCGGGTTATAATGCAGAACGGCAGAGTTTTCACAGGAGGGCTGCTGGAAACCCCACCAGAGGTCACCATCCAGTCTACTACATCGCCCTGGTACCACCCACTATAAACTGCACATACACCACCCTTACCTTGGCTGCTATGGTTGGTGTGAATGGAGAACTGTTTCAGAGTGGTACACTCCGCTTCGCAAATCAACGTCTTCATTAAGGGCTGGATATCATCAATCCCGTGCTGCACGGCTTCAAACAGCATCCGCCTGAGGAATCCCGTGTTAAACAGGGATCCCGACCTAGCAAAAGGCAATCACAGAAATGGCGCTCTCAATAGCGTTCTCCAACAAGAAATCATTGAATGTGCTGTGAAGAGGGGAAAACGCCAGCTGCATTCAAAACCATGGGCCTTACCCAGCGGCTGAAATGCAATGGGACTGGGTTGCCACTACTTTCCATGTCTGCACCCACAGTAGCACTACTTTCTTTTTTATTATTATTTATAAACTCACAAATTCCCCTTTCCATCTCCCCTTCCTTATGTTTACAGTTTATATGCTGCCTAAATCTTTCTAAAATGCCAGCCACACTGTGTCTCCCCAATGTATCTCCTTAGCACCTCTATCAGTGGGATCAACATCTTCTCCAGCACAGGGAGGACAGCCTCAGTTTGTTGGACAGGGGCCAGAATGATTAATGTGCTTAACAATGAATTATTATGATTACTAACATTGTACTTTGCTCTTCGTTGAGTTCCTCTTGCATCTGGGGCAGACTGGCAGCCAGGGAGTTTCGAACCTCCCATTCATGGGTGTTTCTTCCCCCCACGCCCGATTTATCTGGTCTTCTGCCAGATATTTCACCAAGACATGCAAGGGACACCTCCCACCCCCGGTGTGATCATGAACATCCCCGACGCCACTTTACGGGCAGTGACCGTGGCCACTTCTGGCCCGTAAGGCTGGGCCATGTCAGAGATTATAGATCTTCTTTTACTCCAGAAGAGAAAACAGACACAATATGCGGGGATAGTTCCCCGAGCAGGAAACGGCGTTCGTCCCATTCATGTGAATAGAGATTAACTTTTCTCCAGCCCGGGGATGTACTCACGGTATATTACAAAGGGGCCAGAGATGCAGGTTTGGCACATCCCATCAAAAATGTGTTTTTTTTGGTATTCCTCCAAATCAAATAAGAGCCTGAAATTATTTTGAAATGCAAATTGGTGACACGCGCAGCGCCCGGCGACACGCACAGCGCCCGGGGACCCGCACAGCGCCCGGGGACCCGCACAGCGCCCGGGGACCCGCACAGCGCCCGGGGACCCGCACAGCGCCCGGGGACCCGCACAGCGCCCGGGGACCCGCACAGCGCCCGGGAGGCGGGGGACCCGCACAGCGCCCGGGGACCCGCACAGCGCCCGGGAGGCGGGGGACCCGCACAGCGCCCGGGGACCCGCACAGCGCCCGGGCCCCCCCCCTGCCTTCTCCCCCCCTCCACCCTGCCGTCTCCCCCCCTCCACTCTGCCTTTCGCCCGCCCTTCCGCCTCTGCCTTTTGCCCGCCCGCCCTTCCGCCTCTGCCTTCTCATGAGATTTGGAGGAAGAGAGCCAGTTCCGGTATAGAGCTATTTCAAAGCCTGCCTGCTAAAATCTCTGCTACAGTATCATGCAATAATGAGACGAGAGCTGCTGCAGCGGTATTAGGATAACCCTACGCGTTTCGAAAGTCAATTTTTCTTCGTCAGTTTTGTAATAGTGCTGTTGGGCACTGTCTATCTTTAAATAGTCCCATGTATTGATTAATTAAATTCACCTGAAATTCTATCTGCACATGCGCAATAACTATATCAGCTTCTTTGCAATTATATTAAAAAAAGGTCCAAATGCTTCCACTAACTGGTTAAGCTAACAAAAACATATAAAAACAACAGACAAAGAATAGCAATGCTATTCTACATGTAAATACTGCTCAAAATGAATATAAAAACAGAAAAAAGTGGCAGAGCACAACAAACAGTATCCAAAATTGAATAAAGAGGAAAGAAAGTGCATTATCCATAAAAAAAATGATTTATTGGTCATAGTGGACAAAAAGAGTAAGGCGTAGCCCTAAATCGTTTTACACTTACAATAGTGCTTTGTCAAGGTAGCGCTCTGGAAGCGTGAAATTTTGGGCTACGCCTTGCTCTTTTTGCCACTATGACCAATAAATAATCTCTTTTTTTAAATGGATAACGCACTTTCCTCTTTATTCAATTTTGGATACTGGTTTGTTGTGCTCTGACCACTTTTTTCTGTTTTTACATCTGCTTCATTCGGACGGAGGCACACCAAGATCCCTGGGAATCTGGGATTCATGGACGCTGCAGCATAACAGTGAGTTTGTGCTGGCTAACATGTTTTCCCATCATGAATCTCTAAGGACATTTGGTACAATCTAGGGTGAATTATATTGTCATGGTCTCTGGACTAATTATGTATATATTCTCACCAAGGAGTTGTGAGTTTACCATCCAGGACCCTACACCCAGTACCTGTCTTCAATCAAAGTTGTATTGTCAAGGGGTCACCTTACAAGTATCCATCCATATGCATATCATTATTCTGTTATTGGTCTTTAGCATTACGCATCCATAGTTAATCAAAATGAATATAAATTACCTAGATCTCTATAGTATTGTACCATGTAAACATTTAAAGTTTAGTTGAGAAACAAAATGCATAAGCATCCTAATCTATTTATTTTGTTGATTCATATTATATTTAATGAAGCAGAACCACATTGTGTATAATGTATACATTTTAACATTTGATTTTTAACTTATAATCAATCAACACTATGACGCAATTATATAATAAACCATGTTTTTAATAATAAAAGAATAATGATAAAACCATTAATATAGAAATTAAAATAATAAATCATAACTCCACTATTCAACATGGATGGTCAAAAATCCAAAATAACATTTGAATGCCACAAATATAAATGGCGCATACGTATATAGAACAAAACAGAGAGGCCAAGCCTAATGGATAACTAGAGCACAATAGCCGAAAACTGCTATGTGCAAAAGGCTTAATGACTAGAATTGTTAGTCTTCTACCAAAAATGCCTTCAGGTCAAATTCGACATTAAGACATCATAGTGTTAATGTGCAGAGCTCATAAATCCAAAAGGACTCTCTCTTCTTGCGAGGAGGTTAACAGAATTCCCACCTCGCCAATGCGGTATGGGTGCCACAATTGCCCTACAAATGAGCCCCCTTGGATTTTGTCTGTGCGCTTTAAGACAGTGACTCGATACATTATGGTGGTTAGACCCCGTCGAATATTGTAAATGTGTTCATACAACAGTCTTTTAATACTTCTTGTGGACATACTGCAGACCGCAGGGTCATTCCAGGAGATAGATTACAAAAGAGCTGTTACAGCTGATGCGTGATTGAATTTTATATGACCTCGATGTAACATTTGAAGTGAATGATGTACTTTTGGAACTATACTTGCAGGCGGTGCATCTGTTGCAGATATGGTACCCACTATCATATGTGATTTGGGATAATAGAACGTGTTAGTTGACAGCTAGGTGCCAATCTATTGCCAATGTTGGAGGCCTTTGTAAAGATCATTTTTTGATTAGCAGGCAAGATATTGGCCAGATCTTTATCCTTTTTAAGGATCGGCCAATGTTAATGAAAGATACTCAGTGTTGCAGGTGCCATTTGGTTAAATTGTGCTATGAAAGGCATTTCAGCCATCTGATTAACTGCCTTATTTTTGTATTCAAGAAGTGCATTTTTATCCATTGATTCCACTTCTGGTATGGTGTTATCCAACTTATGTGATGGATACTTCCTATCTACACATTTGTTCTTTAGCTCTTGGGTCTGGATCTTAAATAGCTAATTAGTGGAGCTGGTACGCTTCAATCTGATAAATTGGCCTTTTGTAAAATTACTGACCCAAGATGGGTTGTGATGGTTGTCTGCCCTCAAAGAATTGTTCGCCTGAACTTTCTTGAATAATGTCTTGGTGTGTATTGTGTTGTCAGAAATAAAAATAACTAAATCAAGAAACTTGATTGATTGACTACTACTATTGAAGGTGAATTTAAGGTTATTTCCATTTAGTTCCAAACTAAACAGAGCCTGATTTCCACAATGAATCAACATGGTGAGGGATAAACCATGGCAATTTCCAGTGTTTCCAGGTCTCATATCCCAAGGCCCATTTAAACAGTCCAATCCAGAGACCTGCTATTTGACAGCCTGGAGGTTAAGCGGAACCTGCTCAAAGACCAGGGGACAGTCACACAGTCCTTAATGGCAACAAGAAAAATCTCAACATCTACAGTTTATTACAGAATTTGGCAACACTATTTTCACAGGTATGAATGCCAGAATATACATTTTTTTGGGGGATCCACTTGTTCCTGAAATCTACCCCTTCCCCCCCCCCCCAAATTTTTTTTTTATAGGAGGGCTTGGAGGCAGGGCTTGGTGTTAATTCCTTGAAGGTACAAATATTGGCTTTGTCATCGTTACTGGGAAAACAGTTGACTACGGTGGATCTCATAATGATGTTCTTTTAAGCATTAAGGAAAATGAAACCACAATTTAAGGATTCAATTCACATCTGGGATTTTCCTATTTGTTTTTATTTATAAAATGTTTTACCAGGATGTAATACATTGAGAGTTACTTCTCGTTTTCAAGTATGTCCTGGGCATAGAGTTAAGATAACAAATAATACATGGTTACAAATACAGTTACATAAGTGAACAGGGTATACATTATATACAAGACATTGCATGCACAGTTAGAGATAATATATATAATAGGCGTACAGTATGTAACAGTTACAGACCAGATTAAAATGTGAGACAGCTTTAGTTGTGAAAGAATTTAGACTGGTGGTGGCTGAGAGAGTCTCCGGTAGATTGTTCCAGTTTTGGGGTGCACGGTAAAAGGAGGAGCGGCCGGATACTTTTCTTGAACCTTGGGACCATGAATAGTCTTTTGGAGTCAGATCTCAGATGATAAATGCTGCATGTGGTTGGGGTGAGGAGCTTGTTCAGATATACGGGTAGCTTTCCCAGAAAGTATTTGAAGGCAAGACAGGAAAGATGAACTTTGCACCTAGACTCAAGTGATGACCATACTATTTCTTTGAACATTTAAAAGCGATGTGTTTTGTAGTTGCATTGGAGAACAAAACGGCATATTCAATTGTAGAGGGTATCAAGTTTGCTAAGGTGGGTTTGAGGTGCCGAGCCGTAAACTATGTCCCCATAGTCGATAATTGGCATTAGCATCTGCTGTGCGATACGCTTTCTGACCAGCAGACTTAGGGAGGATTTGTTCCTGTAAAGTACACCTAGTTTGGCATAGGTTTTGGATGTCCTGGTATTAATGTGCATCCCAAACGTTAAATGGGAGTCAAACCATATACTCAAGTATTTAAAACTAGTAACAGGAGTTAGGGGGTGGTGTTAGCGTTGGTTCTGAGCTGGAGCTCAGCCATTGGAAGCTTTAAAAAATATAGTCCCAAATACCATTGTTAGTCTTGTCAGTGTTTAAAAACAGTTTGTTTTGGGAAATCCAATTTTCGAGTCTCAAAGTCAGATTGAAGTATGTGTTCAAGGTCGGAGAGGCTATGGCTGTGTGCATATAGGATTGTGTCATCTGCATACATGTGTATTGAAGCTCCCTTACAAACTGTAGGAAGATCTTTGATGAACACTGAGAAGAGTAGGGGCCCCAGAACAGCGCCTTGGGGGACACCACATGTGATATCCAAGCGGTTGGAGTTAGAGCTTGAGAGACACATGTTGGAATCTACCTGATAGGCAGGAATGACACCAGTTTAAAGCATGATCATCCTTATTCCAGAGCACTGGAATTTAAGCAAGATAACATGATCAACAGTATCAAAAGCCTTTGCAAAATCTAGGAATATTGCACCAGTGAGTTGTCACAGTTCCATTCCACACTGGATTTCATTGCAAATTAGTCCTGCAATCATTGTCAATCGCCCCCTTTGAAACACTTAAACAACACAACGTTCACACAGAATTATCGAGTTTCAAGCACTGTTCATAAAGGAGCAATGGTCTGAAGACCAGTCCAGCAATTTTTACCAAAGCTTGTCAGTCTTCCATCTTAGTCGAGAATTGATTTTGCTTTCATTTTGTCTGAGTTCTTCAAACGATGAGGAACAGGTATTGCATGCACTGGATGTAGTAAGGTGTGTAAACAGTATCTTACCAGAACGATGAATTTCAGGAAATCGTGGGGCAAGCGGCCTCAAAGGCGACAATAAGCCATTGGATCATAATGGCCATCAAAAAAGATCAGAAACATCCCAAATCAGCACGCTCCAAAGCTGGTCAAAGCACGTTCTACAAGAGCAATTGTCACATCCTGGGTGACAAAGGCAGAAGCTTCACCTGCAGAGTTATGCAGGGCAGCAGAGGCACAGTGCTAGGGGCTAGTGATGTACAATACATGAAGTAAACAGTGACTATATTTAATTGAGAAAGTCCTAAGAGACAAATATTCTGTGAAGGTTAGGGCTGGTGGGTTGTAGCCCATTCGTCAAAACCTCATTAGGATAGTCCCTGGGCTAGTATTAATGCATGAGGTACACTTGATAATTTGTGACAATGTACTCACATTATATTGTGCCTCTGGAATCGTGCAGCCAAGTCTTGTTGCAAAATAGACAAAAATAGGATTTTTGGGCGCACAGCCAATAGAGTGGGTCACAAAAATGGAATGAATAAAATTTAAATGCTTTATTGATTCATGGTTAAACAGAGGTATAACACCCTCCTACGTGTTTTGTGCATATAGCACTTTATCAAGGAGTCATGATTAGCGAACACAAGAAGCCCTTTATATAAACATTCAAATTTCCCGTTTCGCGCCAAAACGTGGTGACACAAGGGCGTTCCGTGTGCGCGAAGACATAGCACACAGCCGTCAGGTTAAATCAATCTTAGGTAAGTACTGGAGTCTTTTACAGATGGACATGAGTCTAAAAGATTGTGACGTCAGGTGCGTTTTTCGCAAAGCAAAAACAGTAGCTGGTTATGTCTCTCCAAGTGACATTTCAGAAGTCAATAAACAGGCCAGTGTTTTTGTTACCAAGGGCTCTTTTCGTTGTGGTACATGTAATGTATGCAGATTCATGAAGCCATCAAGTTCTTTCTTTTCCCACACTCCACATAAAATTATTAACTTTGTACTTTTTATTAATTGTAATTCTACATTCACTATTTACTTACATGTGGATGTGGGAAAAGATATGTTGATAGGACAACGAGAAACTTAAAAATGAGAATACAGGAACACATTAGGTTGATTTAAGAAAAGGGACCATTACATCCTGTTTCTAAGCATTTTTGCGAGTGTAGGGATGGAGGTATTACAAATTTAAGCTTCATGGGAATTGACAGTCACATTGAAAGAACGAGGAGGGGATATCATTAACATCTTCGATCGCAGGGAGGCAAAGTGGATTTTCCTATTGAGGACTCGAGCCCCAGAGGGCATTAGCCCTTTGCGGTCCTATGTCGGAATATATCCAACAAAATATTTTACCACTTGTGGGCCAATGTCTGATTTCCTAGTGACCACTAGATGTCGCTATTGTTCAAAAAATGGCACCCGCCCGCTCCACCTCCGCACCTGCAGGCCAGACCTCCGCTCCTGGCCGGCCGGCCGCCCGCCCCACCACCTCGGCACCTCCGCTCCTGCCCCTCCGCCCGACCCACCACCTCCGCACCTGCCCGCCCGCACCACCGCACTTCCGCTCCTCCTCCGCTCCTGCCCGCCGGTCCTCGAAAATTAAATTAGACCTGCAGGCGCACTCAGTGAAAATTTATTGGACTGCAAAGGGTTAATATTGAATGTAATTTGGGACATTTTTTAAAATAAATTGGTATTGATAACACACTTTTTTTTTCTCCTTTCCCCATCTTCCTTTCCTCTTCCCCTTCCTTCCTTTCTCTCCCCTCCCCCCCCTTCTCCCCCCCCCTTTTTTTTCTTTCCCCCCCCCTTCCCTCCCTCTTTCATTTTCTTTTCCCCCCCTCCCTGCGTTCCACAATGCCCCATAGTGTTACATTGTTACATAATGTCATATTCTTTAATGTTACAATTGTTAATAGAAATGTAGTGGAAGTGATCTATATCATATATTAATTATCAATGTATCGTTTAGATATAGTATTGACAATTTTGTAATATTATTAGTGGGTTCCCTTGGTCACCCAATATGTAATTTCTTGTAAGGATCTTTGGATTTACATCGTAGAAATGTTCGATTTAGGATTTTTCACATATATCTCTCTCTTTAGAATTTATTATTCACAATTCATATTACAGAAATATTCGATTTAGGATTCTTTTAGATTTTTCTTGTCTGTGAATATATATTATTCACACATTTAAGGTATTTCATTAAAATACACTAGCCCAGACTTTGGACCCTTTGCATGCACATTTTATTCATATTACATGTATTTTGTCTCCTTTCATGCTATCATTTTGGGTCTATATGTGTGTGTATGGTATGCTATACTTGACACTTTTTTAAGTGTTAAGAGATTATGGATTACTGAGGCACACGAAAAATGTAATAATGGAAGTATGTTGTATATAATGATTTTTGTTGCATTATTTGGATGATGCAGTTCTTGTATGTTTTATTTGACATATCTATATATATCTATATATCTATATCTATATCAAATGTAAATATACTGTATGCTCATTTGCATGTCTTAGGCAGGTCTGCAACCCTGCCTTTCACCATTATCACCCATCATACAGCACTTCCACTGCAGCAAGGGATTCTGGGAAATGACATGCAAATGAGCACACAGTGCCACTTTTTGCTTCAAAAACTATTTTATACATGGTTCCCTATAGGCTTAAGCTTGCTGCATGGGTGATAATGGTGAAAGGCAGGGTTGCAGACCTGCCTAAGACGTGCAAATGAGCATACAGTATATTTACATTTGCTATATGCTTTGCTTTGCTGTGGAGGGTTTTTGTCACTTTTTTTTACTCACCATAACTTAACTCAGGATATGTGATAGGTTTGATGATATATATATATATATATATAGATAGGTATAGTATTATATACTTATGCCTATTATAATATATATATATTATATATATATTTGTATATAGGTATAATATTGTATATATATGTAATGTATATATATATATATAGAATATATATAATATATACTATATTATATATATATATATATATATATATATATATGTATATATATGTGCAGTGTTCGACAAACCTATACATTTTGCTCGCCCGCGGCGAATGGATTTAACCCCGGGCGAGTAGTAAATATTGGCCCAAGCAGACACAACGTTTGGTACTAGGTGGCGAGTAGATTTTTTGTGTGGCGAGTAGATTTTTGGTGATTGTCAACCACTGTATATGTGTATATATACAGTGGTCGAAAATCACCAAACAATCTATGCCGAACAAAAAAACACACCACACACACACACACACACACACACACACACACACACACACACACACACACACACACACACACACACTGGTCGACAAATCACCAAAATAACTACTCGCCGAACAAAAAAATCTACTCGCCACCTAGTATCACACATGGGCTGCTTGGGCCAATAGGAGCTCGCCACGATGTTAAATCCACTCGCCCGGGGCGTGCAAATGTATAGGTTTGTCGAACACTGTATATATGTATATATGAAGCGCCAGCTCCATAGCATAATACTGTATAAAAAGATGCAAATTTATTCAATAACAAGAGAGGCCGCCAGGACATGCACTCACTTCAAATATATAAACAAAACATTCATGGGAGACAATCTGTAAAATTCCAAAACCATGGAAGACAATCTATATATATATAACACAGGCGCAAAAACTGATAAGTATAAGCCGTTACAGGGATATATGTATAAACCGAGTATCAGGGAAAGATATATTAGTATTGTTTACGAAACCAATGGGGATGAATCTGAAAGAATAAGAGAGAAGCAGAATATGGTGAAGTATGCTTGTATTCTTCAAATGCGCAAAAGACAAAAAGCTACTTACAAAGTAGCAGATATAACGGGCATGTAGGATATCATAATCCTCTCCTCACTGCTGATATGTATGGCGATTAGTTGATCTGGCTCCACGTGGATATACAGTATATCATATGCGTCTGCAGCTGCCTCCAGTGTCGTCCTGGCTATCCCTCCAGTCTTGCGAGTATGATGTCAGCGTGTTGTTAGATCCGTTGACTGAGGAAATCGGCACACACTGTCCAGCTAATAATATTAGCAAATAATGCCAGATAAAGCTGACAGAGCAGAGAGTCAGGGAGACCTTTAGAAAAATTGTATTTCAGCCTCCACCCTACACGTGTCATCTTGATTAAAAGACTTCATCAGGGGTATGTAATTGTTTAGCTGACAGGTATATTTAAAGGCTGTACTAGTTCCCAATAGATTAATTGGTTAGCCAATGCCCAAACTCCTTATAGCTAAACAGACATACTGAATAGTGAACATACATTATAGACCCGTAGAGATATAAGTTAGAAAGAGTAGAGAGAGAGGAGAAGAGGATTGGTAGAGAGAAGAGATCTGACATCACAGATGATTAGAGAGAGATGGAGATGTATTTTTATGGGAGATGTAGATATAGGATAGTAGAGACATAAGCTATGATGAGACGATAGATTATTGGAGTTGAGCTACATTGGTAATAATAAAAAAAATTTAATACACATAAGAATAAAAAGTTTTTTTTATTTAAAAATTAAAGAATGCAAAGAATTTGTTATAAAGATATATATTATATTATCCTAACCATAAATCTTTGACATTTTTATTTTCAGAAAGATACTTGTAGTTTATAATTAAATTTAATGAATACATTAAACATATATAAAATTATACAAATCATATAAAATATATAAACGGAAAAGAAAAAAACAGAGGAAAATACATGGTTACCGATAGGCATTCACATCACCGGAACCGAAAGGCTGTAGATAAATTTATACTTAAACATGTAATTCACATGTGCTGATATTATTGCATAAAGGCACCGAGGTCTAGATCAGCATTGAGACCGAGTGGAACCAACGTTTTCTTTGTATGGATCCATCTGGTCTCAAGCTTAGAAATGGCATCAATATTATCGCCTCCTCTCCAGTTAGCATATAGCCTGTCGATCTCAATAAACTGAATGCCTACAGGAGAAAGGTTCCACTCTGGGACCGAAACCTCGGACTATTTATCTTGTCTCTATGCCTAATACAGACTTTTTTTTGTTTATATTGATCTGAGTGCAGTCTTCCTTTATTTATATTTATATATATATATATATATATATATATATATATTTTTAT
>WSYH01005491.1:0-44144 GCA_036426205.1 Ascaphus truei
TGTATATAATGTATACCCTCTTCATTTATGTAACTGTATTGGTAACCATGTATCATTTGTCATATTAATTATGTCCAAGCATACTTGAAAACGAGAGGTAACTCTCAATGTATTCCTTCCTGGTAAAACATTTTATAAATAAAATAAATACATTTTTAACAGGCCAGGAATCGCCCCAGCTCCATAAGCGTGTGACGTTACGTACGGCGCTCTGTCGAGCGCAATCAGCATGGACGAGGCCTAAGAGGTAATAGAGGAGAGCAAAGTTGCAGACCTGTTTGAGATACGTGAATGTGCTCACAAATGGTCATTTTATTATCGGATAAAAGGAATGCAATTGCTGGGGGGGTTAATCAATTGAAACGCTATTAATCCAGTTGTTTGTTAATAACAGCGGACAGCCTCTCAAAGCAACTCTCAAAGCAACACTCCTGTTTTGTATGTTTTAATCATTTACTCAAACTAGGGACTTGCCCTGTTGTTTCCACCAGGCAAGAATACTTGCCTTTATCTCAGGGACTGGGGGGGTCTCACAAATAAGCACCAGGCGACCCTCCCCCCCCCCTTCAAGTAAGTAAAACAAGAAAATGTTTAGCAGCATGGACTGCAACTTTAACCCCTCGAGTGCCCCGTGACATAGCTACCACATCAATCAGGCCTGGCCCTCCACGAGCCCCCACCATGTAGCTACATCCGGGGTGGCCAGCTCCAGACCTCAAGGGCCACCAACAAGGGAGGCTTTCAGGATATCCCTGCTTCAGCACAGGCTCCATTGTCCCATCGAGTGTGAATGGCAGTGTCCCTTTTAAGTTCCCAAGGGAGCACATTTTCAGCAACTGACATCTCCAGAATGTAAACATGATGGGATAGCTAAAAAAGCAGTAAAAGGACTTTGCAATGCTTTAAAAAAAAAATAGATGTTCATTTTTTTTTTTTTACGGTGACTAGAGTGGATTGTTTTAATGGTGCTCCTATTGGCATTAAATCAACGTGTAATGATGAAAATAAAAAAAAACTCCAGGTCTCTACCGTGTTATACTGTCATCAAGCATATGAACCGGCGTGCTCTGGTACCCAGGAGTGGCTCATATTAACTTGAAGGGCCCTAATTGGAGGACAAATTATGATGACATTTCAGTGTAACATTTAGAATGAAAAAGAACAATAACTGCAAACACTGGACTTTACATTGAAGAATATCATCATTATCATAACATCATTTGGCGATGCATTATTAAATGTAAAATGTAGTAGTATTGAGACATTTGTTTTCTATTTTTAATCCGATTTAGAGGAACTTCAAGGACTCTAATATTTGTAAAAGTGACGAAGAGCTTTAGCAATTGGACTATAAAAATGTGGAGAAACACAATTATAAACAAATTATATTGCACGCTAGAATAATTAGATATTTGTTACATTGTATGAAAAGTACATACTTATTATGAAAACAGAAAAAAAAACAATGTTTCAGCCCCAACCAGAGTGGGTTCTTAAATAAGGAGTGGTGTGCAATAATTTCTGGTTCTATTATTATTATTATCGTTTATTTGGGAAGCGCCAACATATTCAGCAGTGCGGTACAATGAGGGTACAGAGTTAGAGTATGTGAATTTCGCCAACATCAGCTGTTGGCATGGTAACCTCCATTGTCTTAATGAATGTGAATGGCAGCAGCCATTTTAAGCTCCCAAAGGAGGCACATTTTCTATGTAAAAATGGTTAAATTCCTGGTTTCTTGTGACCTTGGCAATTCCGCTATCTCCCAAAGTTACATTGATTTTATCCCCATCTGCCTATAAAATTAGATTGTAAGCTCAATGGCTTTCAGCAGTAAAACATGTGACATAATCAGAGTAAGCAATTCATACATTAAAGTAGACATTAGGAAAAAAAGAGTCCCTGCCCTGAAGAGCGTACAATTGTGCCTGCAAAATTTTAAATACAGCACTGTGTACACATATAAGAAAAAAATATATAATTATTAATATATTAAATGAACAAGGGGCCGTGTCAGGTAAAAGCCGCAAAACACATATTATAATTCTTCCTGAGCACTGACAGATATAAGGCCTGAGCTGTTTAGTGACCTGTCTGGCTCACAGATCTGCATTAAGTGGAAGGAAGTTGGTTAACAAGTGTCTCACATCTGATGTAAATGCTAATGAGAGGGAAAACAAATGATCTGTGATGTGCTGCAAATAGCAGATTTCCTACAGCCCTAAGGGTGGGAAATGAGAGATGAGTGTAACTTATGCCAAATCTTTTTATGTTCTATCTTACTGGGAGGTTTTCAGAGTCTGCAGCAGCAGAGGAGACCGAGGGGAGGAAATGAGTGGTACTGTGCATGACATGATTACAAGAAATTCTAAACCTGATAAGCATTAGGGGCTTACACACTATTTATCCTCTTAAAACTGAAAGAGAACAACCTGTTTTTCTTTTAAAAGAGTGGAACTGTAGGTTTGTAAATTGAAAAAGTAGTGGTGCTCTGTATCCATACGGTACATTAAAAAGCAGTGTTATTCTATATCCCCTAGACTAGAGCTTTCACACTTTGACCACTAACAGTACTGTACCTCTGAATTTGTTGACCCCCTATTCAACATGCTGTAAAACAGCTTCCCAGCGCTAGAGAAAGAGAAGAGATATAAGGACTTTGGTCCCTGAGGTCACTGCTTTTAAGTTATCTTTGGGTCATTTGAGTAGATCTCCTCACCACTTGGTGTCATCTGCAGGAGATACATAAAGCAGCAATCCCTCCCATTTTGGATATTTTTTTTTTTACAGAATTCAAACAAAGGGGGTCCCCCAGAGCAATCCACATGATTTCTAGCTTTGGGGGGCCCCCCAGTTCTCATGAAGCTTACCGATTTAGTACTGGTTTCTTTACTGGATTTTTAAAGATGACGCCACCAGTCATCTACTAGAACGCAACATTATCCGTCGCAGTCTTCTATTGGCCAGCGGGACTCATGAATGTGGAGGCCATTGATTGTCCTGAACACTGGCAACTAAAAGGGTAAGTATCTAGCGAATCAGAGGGTCACAGGATCTATAAAATAGTGCTGTTCAGCTTCGGAGGACAGGATCAAGTTCTCTAAAAAGAAACAATTTAAAAATAAGTAGCTGGGATTGGTGCTTTCAAAACAAGATATGCCTCAATCTAAATCTAGTTCGTAGTTATATATGTGTGTTTTAACTCCTATTGACCTGCGGTGTATGTCATTAAAAGTGACACTCCAGGGTCCCTTATGATGTACACCTTGCGTCATTGCCCCTTGGTCGTTTTTAAGGGGCTGCACGTGATTGGGGCGAGCCCCCCTTCCTGTTACATCCGGCCCCATGGCCGGAACAGAAATAGTATTACATGATCGCGCCAAAGAGCACGACCCTCCTGCACTAAAGGGGTAAAATATACCCCATATTCACAATATGTTGCAAAAGGTATTTCCAAAACAACATTGGTATTTTGAAGTGCGTAGGGAAGCGATAAACTCAGCAGGGAGTCTTCAAGTGGAGCAGTATGAGGATTATCATAAATTAGCTATGATACAAAAAAACCACTTATGAGCACATTCCCAGACAGATCCAGAAAGCAGCCTTCTCCCATAGTCACTCAGCATACAATGCTTCCACTGCATCCTGGCATTCTAGCTAATTACATGCAAATTAGCACTGACAGGCTCAAATCCACAAAAGGGTGCTAAGCTTTAGCACTCAGCTTTCATTCAAATGGATGGGAGTAAAGACATGCTAAATCTTAGCACCCTTTTGTATATCTGGCCCACAGTGTGTGACTTTTTGCTTCTTACCTATTTTAACGTGAATTCCTAGAAGGCTATTCCTGCTGTCTGGGGTCAGTTAACAAAATCTTCCAACTGCAAAACCAGAGCAAAGCTAATAAAAAAAACACTGCACCAGATGTAGCAATCAATAACATCTCGTTGGTTTCCATAAGTGTGTGTTTATTTATGTAGTAACAAAGGAGAGAGAGGGAGTAGGTGGTATGAACTTTTATTAGAACCACAAGTTGTTGAAATGTTACAAGCTTTCGAACCCCTCGGATTCCTTCAACTGGTAGGGCAGAAATACAATGTAATATATAATGTGTAAGAGGTATATCTGGTTACAATGGATGCAGACAGGAAGTGAGAAATAAGATGAGGTAGAAACAGGCAGCCTGGTGTGAAAAGTAAAAGTAGAGACATACTGTAGAAGGCTATTGTCGTTTGAAATATAACGTGAAGAGTGTGTGGGACAAGAAAGTGAATCTGAAAAAACCACTATAACTATTGCATGTTTGCAGTGTTGGATTTTAAAAAAATGCCGCCCTTAGACACTTATCTGGTGCCACCCTCATCCCCCAGCACCGCACTGCCTCATTGACATGGCAACGTGCCGCCGTGTGACGTTACATTGCCGGTCGCGCATCCGCGATCAGTGCTTAAGTGACGATTGCACATGCGCACGAGCAGCTAGCAAGCCCCGATCGTGCATGCCGCCCCAAAATTCTGCCGCCCTAGGATCGGACCTCTCGGGACTAATGGGAAATCCACCTCCTTATGTCTGGTGATCTATATAAAGAATGTTGTAAGGGAATAGTACAAACGTGCATGTGTGCACCAATATACATATGTACACATTTATATTTTCCCCTCAATTGTTTTTTCCCTAGCTAGGAATCAGGGGGTCTCCGGAGCTGAACCACATTAATTTTGGCTCTGGGGACTCCCTGTCTCCTGAGATACTTACCTCATTTGGGGGTGCCGGTATCTCAGCTCAGGTTTAGATGTCCCATCAGTGTCGTGTGCTCACCACAAACTGGATTAGACTGCGGGGCTGAGGTGGGGATGTATATAACCACGCCCTACAACCGCGGGACCAGGTCCGGATTGCAGAGTCAGGGTCATGTAGCCGAGTCAGGATAGGAGAGTTTGATTATGTCGTGGTACTTGCCGTGGTCAGGGGTTGGAGAGAGAAGAGTAGTTGATATCTGTAAGCCGTGGTCGAGGAGAGGAGAGAGCGGGGGTCCAATAACAAGCCAAAGTCCAGGGGTACAGAAGAGACAGATCCAGGTACGGACAGGGGTCACAACACAGGTCAGGCAAGGCACAGGAACAGGCAAAACACAGGAAGCAGCGAGCACAGCCCATAAGCATCAGTTTATGCTCAGCAACTTGCACAGGAACAAACAGGGTAAAAGAAGGCGGTGGGAACCAATCAGGATGCAGCAATGGAGTGACATCAGACATTGGCTACAAGCCGACAGGAGGAGGGGAGATTGGCTGCAGGTGAGAGACAGCTGATACCTGTCTTGGGACTAGCTGTCGCGCTGCATGCGCGCGTAGGAGGAGTGTGGCGTGGGGCGAGCGCATCGCCAGTGGAGGCAGGCGTCGTGGTGATGTGACGGAGACGTGCTTCTGCGGGTTTATTATTAAATTGGCGCGCACGTGCAGACAGGGGTCTGCGTGCGCCGCAGGTACTGTTGCGTAACGAGTCAGAGGGGCGGAGCCTTGCAGCGATCTTGACAATTAGGAAGCTGTGATGTCTTAGGCAGCTTCCTATTGGCTCCTGTGACCGGGGACTTTAAACTTGAGCAGGAGATACCGGCACCCCATAAGTAGGTAAGTATCTCAGAAAGCAAGGGTTCAGCTCCGGAGACCCCCTGCTTCAATCCTACATATGTTAAAAATAAATCAAATTTAAAAAAGGACCCTTTTGCCGCCCCCTGAGACCTGAAAGGAGTGGTGGTGTAGGAAAAATGTGTTTTCGGATGTCGTCCTTGTTGACTCGTGGTTGGAGTTCTTTGATAATATCTTTATGGGTTTCCAGAGCTGGATTGTAAGTCACAACTAGTGGAATTCGATTCAGAGTTTGCATGTTCTTGTACTGTAAGTGCTGCTGACGTGATGATCAAAGGGAAGCGCAAACATGTGGAGATATAAAAAATAAAACTGATGGTGCACTCTTAGAGTGAAGAAGGTGATTCACAGCCAGCCCGCCAAACCGGAACTCCCGAAGTCTCACTGACGTCACATCCGCCCTGCTGGAACGCACGAGTGAGACGCACGCCGAGAAGAGGGAAGGAAAAACTGCACAAAGACTCCGGTGTCGAGATACATTGCGTATCTAAATGCTTTTAAATAGCATACATCATGTGAGTGTATTGTTATATTTTTAACCACTTGAATACAGTTTTTAAACAGATCGCGCTATGTTGGCTTTTCTGTGTTTAACCATTTAAGGAATACATTCCCACACCGAGGTTCCAGACAGTTTATCATCACTGCAGACATATACCCAAAGATACCTTTACGTACACAGTATCATCCTCACACTTGTGAGTATAAATAACAGCAGACTTAAAGAAGAATACGCACTTATTTGTCACAATACTGCACCATCAGTTTTATTTTTTATATCTCCACATGTTTGCTCTTCCCTTTGATCATCACGTCGTCATATTCACCTGGGATTGAGAGAGCAGTCCTGCACTGGGTCACAGCAGCATTCAAGGATTTGTTTGTATCACTTATATTTATTCAATGTATGGTTTATATGTTAATATTGGATTAACACGTGTTTAAAGCTTATTATAGAGCGCCACTTTTGATATATTACGTTTTGCACTGTAAGAGCTGCTGTCTGGGTATTTCTGTAGCACATTACATTATTCTGTTGATTTCTCTGGAGGAGTGTCCGTAAAGGCTATTTTCAGAGTTTGTAGATGTGTATCTCTGTTCATAAGAGCATATCCTGTGGTATCGGAGTGCCTGGAGGTATATTACAAACTGTTTGGTGTGTCTAGGGTGGTTGCTGGATTTATGAATGTATTTGTGATAGTCTGTTGGCTTCCTGTAAATGCTTGTTGTTAGTGTGTGTAACAGGGCCGTAACCCCTGTGTAACAGGGGACTTATCCCTGTTCAGTAATGTGCCTTTAATCTAGCATTGTGGTAGTTAATTACTAAACACCACCTGCCTGATTAGATTGTTTACAAAAAGCCTGCCTTTGAGACAGGAAGTGACTCCTTAGCTCTGACTGAGAGCTAACCTTTGGAGCTGACCAGTCTTGAGCTCTGCACAGCAGAGCTGATTTATAGGTGCTTGCCCCATATGGATAATATAGACATACGTTACCGTTCCAAGGTCTGGTAAAGCAAGAGACAGCATTCAATTATAGAAAACTTCACAAAGTGTATTGGTGAAAATAGTGGTACATCAAGAAACCCAACGTTTCAGTATATATATATATATGTAGAGGTATCAGTACTGTGTTAGCCGAGCTTCAATAATCAAAAAATAGCCAGCGCGCGGAAGCGCAGGTGAGCCCCTACTAAAGCCGCTCTAATTGCGGCTGTAGGGGCTCAGTGCTGAGCGGGAGCGCGCGTCAGCACGCTTCCGCAAGCAAGCGCCAAACATGTCCGGGGCCTTAGACTGCTTTACAAGTAATGAGATTGTATTTTAATGAGTTAGACTGCCTTTCAGGGAATGCCTTCTAATAGGAGAGATTACTTCCCAGTAAGCACGACACACTTCTAATGGATGGGAACTTGTATTTAAGTTTGTTGTTTATGGAGCTGTCCTATGATTCCCCAGTCCCCAGCCAGGGATCTGTGAGAGGGTTAGGATCTCCTCCTTCCCCCCTGCACCTCAAACAAACAATACAATGTGGGATGCAGGTGAGGAATCCTTAATCTGTTGAGCAGATCAGATGTAGCTCTGTGGAGCCCACCCAGCCTGTCCCCAGTACAGCCAATGATACAGTTGGCCTTGGATTCTAATTAGCTCCCTGGAATTAGGAGTAGAGTTCAGAGGGTATGACACAGGGGCAGGCTCACTAAATACTGTATGGTTTCAATTGCTCTATAAATCAGTCCAAACTGACTCACTTGGGTGATAAGGACTTGTGGAGATGCTGAGTAATGTTACTGTCTCACTGTCTGCAGCTCACATCTCCCAGCCTCACTCAGCAGTATGGAGTTGCAATAATTATGAGAGCACTCCCCCATGTAACATCTTTTTTGTACTATGTTAATGGTTGTTTCCTAATTGAAGATACATATAATAACTTCTCACATGTAGACACAGACACCTAACTGAAAATGCAATATTAAACAAGAGTGTAGGCACATGTGAAGCAGGTTGTTTCATTGGGTCCAATGTTTCAGTCTAAGACAGGACCTTTGTCCTTGATTATTGGGGTTCCATGTCCCCTTTGTTAGTGTCATTTCTTAAACTCATTGTTTTCACATATTGGGATGCCTTCTCTCTCTTGCTCATTTTAAATGGAATAAATTGGTCAGTGTAAATGTAACTTGGGCTTTAATGTGAGAGACAGAGAGAAGCAAGTGAAAATAATGAATGGAAGAGGTGAGGGAGAGAGAGAAGCAAGTGAAAGGAAGGAATGAGAGAGGAGAGAAAGAGGTGACCAGGACTGACTGCTAGAGAGAGACAGGGGCATAAAGTGAGAAATCACAATGAAATAAAGATTATGACGTTTGTCAGATGTATTCTTCCTCCCTGGGTGCAGTGCTAGGAGTGTCCAGACAGAGTTCCTTGGTGGAAAGATTGTTACTGTTTATACTACACCAAAAATATATAATTATTCAGCACTAATCCAAAAAGCCCCAAAGT
The DNA here is from genome assembly GCA_036426205.1 of Ascaphus truei. Taxonomy (NCBI): domain Eukaryota; kingdom Metazoa; phylum Chordata; class Amphibia; order Anura; family Ascaphidae; genus Ascaphus; species Ascaphus truei. The sequence continues at coordinate 8,639 of WSYH01005491.1, forward strand.
GGAATTACTCCTATTTGTGAAAAGGAAGCAGTGAGAAAAGCAGAGTCTGAAACCAAAACAGAAGAGGAGGATTATGCTCAGGAAGCAGATATGGCCAGTGGATGGTTCTCCTGTGCTCTGTCCATGCTATGGTTGTGTACACTGTGCTGTGATGCAGGCATCATATAATTATCTGTAGTGTAATTATGCATTGTCGCCTTTGGCTAATGATAGCTGTCCCCAGTCAAGCATTTCAGGGCATGAAAACATGACAGAAACGTCAGGGTGTATCCATGTGCACAGACATCTCTCCATATGCTTTGCCCTTACAAGTTGTAATGGAGTCTATCATTAATGTGGTTCATACAAGTATTATCACTGAAAGCCTTGATGGACCATGGCTTCCATCTGTGTCAAACTGCTGTACAAGGGACAAACTCCATAGGCCATAGCTCAATTTTGGGGGAAGGCCATTTTGTGTGTGTTGAGAGGGGGTCTTTGTAACAGGGGACTTATCCCTGTTCAGTAATGTGCCTTTAATCTAGCAGTGTGGTGGTTAACTTCTGGGAGTTAATTACTAAACACCACCTGCCTGATTGAGATGGCTTACAAAAGCCTGTCTGTTCAGAAAGGAAGTAACTCCTGAGCTCTGACTGAGAGCTGAACTTTGGAGAGACAGAGCAGTGTTTTTGAGTCTCACAGGAGAGACTGACTAAAAGAACACCCATCTCTGGGGCTGACCGGTCTTGAGTTCTGCCAGCCACACAGCAGAACTGATTTTCAAGACACAGGGAAAACTACTGCGCCTGAAGCTGAACCAGGAAGTGAGATTTTCCCTCCAAGAAACAGGTAAGACTTTTATTCTTAAGAGACTGCTTATATCTGCTTATTTTCATGCTATATGTTTTGGGGCTGCGAGAACTGCTTGACTAAGGGAGATGTGAACTAATTGCATAGGATTTCACTAGACATACTCCCAAGTGAATGGAAGCTTTGTCCCCCCCCCCTGTGTTTGGATAATTTCCTGATGAAAAGGAACAGGCACAATAAAGCCTATTATAATTTCACATTATAAAGCCTCCTAATTGTGTACCTCTGTGAATGACCGTCCACAGTCTTACCTTCTCTGGAGTGGCTCCCCTCCTGCAACGTCGCGTTGTCATGGCGACCCAATGTCAACTGATGTCACACCGTCACATGAAGATGTTTTCATGACAACGTGGCATCCCATGCCGTCATAATGCAGCTACGCTGTAGAGGTGCACCACCCCAAAGCTTATGGGTGGCAAAAAGATAAGTCCATTGGTCACCCTGCAGTATGAGTGCAGAATCTGTGTCCCATAGGTCCCTTCTGTCTGTGTCACTGCAACACCCTGCATTGGGAGGAACAGACTCCATGTCTCACAGGTCCTTTCTTTCTGTGTCACTGTGTCACTTTGCAGTGGGAAAGACAGACTCTGTGTCCATTAGGTCCTTTCTGCCTATGTCATTGTTGCCTTGCATGGAATGAACAGACACCATGAACCATAGGTCACTTGTGTCTGTGTCACCCTGTGGCGGGAGGGACAGATTCACAGCACTCTGCCTGATACTGTGCTGAGAGATTTGTAATCATATGCCTACAAGGTGGAAGTGGTTTATACAGATTTTTTTCCCCAGTACAGTAATTAAGGGAAAATCAAAATTAACAGCATATTGAATAGAGGCCCAGTTTAGTTTCAAGGGGTAGAAGCGGGGGCATATGAAAAAAGGGGTACACTGTTTAATTAACACTGCACTTATTCCTTCACCTGCTTTCTCTGTCTTTCAACATGGCACATAGATTGTAAGCTCTTCGGGGCAAGGATTTCCTTTCCTATTGCCTGATTTTGTTTGTTGTACTTATTGTACAGTCCAGGATATTTGGTCGCAGCCATTTCACAATATGTGTAAGTTTTATTATATTCACAAGGGAATTTGTGCACCCACAGTTTGCCTCTCAGTAGTGTAACTATGATACTGGCTTCAGCCAGATTTTAATTGCACTACTCATATAAGCTTATGTTTATTTAACAGCTTCAGGGCTTTCACACATTTTTTCACCAGTTCATGGGACAACTATTACATATACAGTTGTGTGAAAAAGAAAGTACAACCTCTTTGAATTCTATGGTTTTACATATCAGGACATAATAGCAATCATCTGTTCCATAGCAGGTCTAAAAATTAGGTAAATACAACCTCAGATGAACAACAACACATGACATATTACACTGTCATGATTTATTTAACAAAAATAAAGCCAAAATGGAGACGCCATGTGTGAAAAACTAAGTATACCTTATGATTCAATAGCTTGTAGAACCACCTTTAGCAGCAATAACTTGAAGTAATCATTTTCTGTATGACTTTATCAGTCTCTCACATCGTTGTGGAGGAATTTTGGCCCACTCTTCTTTACAACGTTGCTTCAGTTCATTGAGGTTTGTGGGCATTTGTTTACGCACAGCTCTCTTAATGTCCTGCCACAGCATTTCAATCGGGTTGAAGTCTGGACTTTGACTGGGCCATTGCAACACCTTGATTCTTTTCTTTTTCAGCCATTCTGTTGTAGATTTGCTGGTCTGCTTGGGATCATTGTCCTGTTGCTTGACCCAATTTCGGCCAAGCTTTAGCTGTCGGACAGATGTCCTCACATTTGACTCTAGAATATTTTGGTATACAGAGGAGTTCATGGTCGACTCAATGACTGCAAGGTTCCCAGGTCCTGTGGCTGCAAAACAAGCCCAAATCATCACCCCTCCACCATCGTACTTGACAGTTGTTATGAGGTGTTTGTGCTGATATGCTGTGTTTGCTTTTCGCCAAACGTGGCGCTGTGCATTATGGCCAATCCACTTTTGTCTCGTCTGTCCAAAGGACATTGTTCCAGAAGTCTTTTGGTTTGTTCAGATGCGACTTTGCATACCTAAGCCGTGCTGCCATGTTCTTTTAAGAGAGAAGAGGCTTTCTCTTGGCAACCCTTCCAAACAAACCATACTTGATCCATTTTTGTCTAATTGTACAGTTATGAACTTTAACATTTAACATGTTAACTGAGGCATGTAGAGTCTGAGATGTAACTCTTGTTTTTTTTGCAATTTATCTGAGCATTGTACGGTCTGACCTTGGGGTGAATTTGCTGGGACGTCCACTCCTGGGAAGATTGGCAACTGTCTTGAATGTTTTCCACTTTTGAATAATCTTTCTCACTGTAGAATGATGGACTTTAAATTGTTTGAAAATGGCCTTATAACCCATCCCAGATTGATGGGAAGCAACAATTGCTTCTCTAAGATCATTGCTGATGTCTTTCCTCCTTGGCATTGTGTTAACACACACCTGAATGCTCCAGGCCAGCAAACTGCTAAAACTTCGGCTTTTATAGAGGTGGTCACACTTGCTTATGATCAATTAATCAATGGCATTTGATTGACAGCACCTGTGTGCTACTTAGCATCTTAATTCCTATGGAAGCAGTAAGGGTGTACTTAGTTTTTCACACATAGCTTCGCCATTTTGGCTTTATTTTTGTTAAATATATCATGACATGGTGTAATATGTTATGTGTTGTTGTTCATCTGAGGTTGTATTTACCTAATTTTAAGACCTGCTAAGGAACAGATGAGTATTATTATGTCCTGATATATAAAACCATAGAATTCAAAGAGGGTGTACTTTCTTTTCACAACACTGTATTTAGTGTAGGTACCTGCATACGGTTATACCTTGTCGTGGCATTCAGGCTTACAAATGCTTTGCCCAAAGGGTTTAACAAAATAACCCTTTTTCATGAGATTATTTTTTTCTTTTAGCCTAATTGGTAGAAGCGCAGGAATCGATCTTATTGTTTTTCTATATGTAAGGCCTATCTTTTTACCAGCAGCAAAATTCTATAGGGAGGAGCGCGGTATTATTTACAGTTTCTCACAAATATTAGGCAATCCTTTTCCTTGCTGCATACTCCCTAAGAGCATTTTAAATATAGTATCTCTGAAACATCCTAGGGGTAGGTTAATTGGCTCATCTGCTTTACATAGCAGTTACTGAGCCCCTACCAATTTTCCAATTAGTGCAGGTGTAATAAACCCCAGTGTCAGTCTGGACATCACTCTCTATTGAAGAGTAGGTGAATGTATATGGCTGACATAGAACAATATGTGTAAGTTTTATTAAATTCACAAGGTAATTTGTGCACCCACCGTTTGCCTCTCAGTAAGTTAACTATGATACTGGCTTCAGCCAGATTTTAATTGCACTACTCACATAAGTTTATGTTTATTTAACCCCTTCAGGGCTTTCACACATTTTTTCACCAGTCCATGGGACAACTATTACATATATTTAGTGTAGATACCTGCATATCGTTATGCCTTGTTGTGACATGCAGGCTCATGGTCAAAGGGTTTAACAAAAGAACCTTTTTTCATGACATTATTATTTTATTTTAGCCTAATTGGTAGGAGCGCAGGAATCATTCTTTTTGCTTTCCCCAGACAAGCATTTCAGGGCATGAAAACATCTCAGACACGTCAGGGTGTATCCATGTGCACAGATATCTCTCCATATGCTTTGCTCTTGCAGGTTGTATCATTAATGTGGTTCATACAAGTATTATCACTGAAAGACTTGAAGGACCATGGATCCCTTCCATCTGTGTCAAACTGCAGTATGAAAGACAGACTCCATAGGCCATAGCTCACTTCTATCTGTGTCATCCTTAGAGACGTATTTCCCACAAGTCTGACTAGGCTATAGACTAGAGCGTCATTTTTTTGGGGGGCAGCAATTTTGGGGGGAGGCAATTTTGTGTGTGTTGAGAGGGTGTCTTACCTTCTCCAGAGTGGCTCCCCTCCTGCAGCATCATGATGTCATGGTGATCCGACGTCAACTGATGTCACACCGTCACATGATGATGTTTCCATGACAACGTGGCATCCCATGCCGTCATAATGCAGCTACGCTGTAGAGGTGCACCATCCCCAAGCCTATGGTTGGCAAAAAGATAAGTCCATTGGTCACCCTGCAGTATGAGTGCAGAATCGGTGTCCCATAGGTCCCTTCTGTCTGTGTCACTGCGTCACCCTGCATTGGGAGGAACAGACTCCATGTCCCATAGGTCCTTTCTTTCTGTGTCACTTTGCAGTTGGAAAGACAGACTCTGCGTCCCATATGTCCCTTCTGCCTGTGTCACTGTCGCCTTGCAGTGGAAGGTACAGGCACCATGAATCATAGGTCACTTGTGTCTGTGTCACCCTGTGGCGGGAGGGACAGATTCACAGCATTCTTCAGGATGCTGTGCTGAGAGATTTTTAATCATATGCCTACAAGGTGGAAGTGGTTTATACAGATTTTTTTCCCCCAGAAATGTAATTAAGGGAAAATCAAAATAAACAGCAAATTGAATAGAGGCCCAGTTTAGTTTCTGGGGGTAGAAGCGGAGTCATATGAAAATAGGGGTACAGTGTTTAATTAACACTGCACTTATTCCTTCACCTGCTTTCTCTGGCTTCCAACATTCCACTAAGTTCTCAGGAGCAGGGATTTCCTTTCCTATTGTCTGATTTTGTTTGTTGTACTTATTGTGTAGTCTAGGATATTTGGTCGCAGCCCTTTCTGTAAGGAATTTGTTCCTGGATTTGGTGGAAACCCTTTTCTTACAGAACTGTGCTGTTTCCAGACAACCTCCCCTCACATCCACCTGTGCTGGCAATTACTGCAGTCCTGCCTTGGTGCTCTTTCATTGGAGGAATGCCCCCACACCTCTCTCCTGTGATTGGCCCGCTGGCCTTCTTATACTATTCGCTCACATTGCCTCAGTGTCGAGCATAGTCCTTTCTCATAGGATGTAACTGTGTTTTCCACAAGCTACCTGTTTGGCCGTCCTGTTCATGTATTATTGTTCCTAGTTCCTGGATCTAGTTCCTGAGACCTGCTGTCTTCTCTGCAGAGGTCTGGTTCCTGGGGCCAGCTGCATTTCTCCATTGCAGCGGCCATGTCCTGGTTCCTGTGCTGAAGCGCTGGATCTCCAGCATTAACCTTCAGCTTCCTGATTCCTGAGGCCTGTTGCATTCTTGCCTTGCAGAGGCCTTCATTATGGGCTGCTCCCGCTCCTCGAGCAGAGGCCATTCCTGCAGTACAGCTGCTATGCTGAAGCGCTGCATACCTGATTCCTTGTTGCCGAACTCCAGCCTGGATATCGATTACCCTGATGTCTCCAAACCTGACCCTGGCTTGTCTAAGGATTACTCTACATTCTCCAACCCTGACCCTGCTACGAATGACTACGAACTGCGCAATGCCAAACCGGCTTCGTGGTCTAAGGTCGGTGTATTCACATCCCCACCTCAACCCTGTGTCCGGTCCCGGTTTGTGGCGAGCACGTCCGTTACAGTCTCACTGCGACCACATGACCACCGGCGTTTAGCCACAAGTGACCTTGCTGTAGGGACACAGTCGCAGGCTGCTTTGCTTCCAAGGTAAGTCCCTAACCTTAGACTTACCCTGAAACCCCATCATCCTACCCACTAATACTAATGCTAATCCCACCCTAAAAACCTTAACCCCTTACCCTAAAATCCCTTACTCTAAGCCCTTACACTAACCGGTAAAACCCCTAAAGTTAACTCCTACCCTAAAACTTACCTTGTTGACGAAGTGGCTGGTGGTGGAGGGCCCAGCGGCGGATGCGGCTACGGCAAAGGGTCCCTCTCTGGCTAAATGCTGGCGGGGACTTGGTCTCGACATATGAAGTCTCAGCAGGACGACTGTGACCGAATATCCCATTACGCTTATTGCATTATAATTCCCTGTACTGCATTGTCTTGTAAAGCGCCAGCTGTGGGTGCTATATAAATAAATAAAGATATACATAAAGGGTTGAAATTTCTTATTTTTAAATGATTTATCAAAGCTTTTCAGACCTTAGTTTAGAAAGATGTATGCAAATATTGATGCCATAAAAAAGAGTAGGAAAGCGTAATGAAAAATGATTTTAAAAGAAATTGGAACTGTGCTGTGGCAATGCAGGTTTGTTAAAAAATAAAAATAGTAGCTGTACTTTGTACCATTTTATACCATTATACTGACCATGTTCCCATCCTGCTCAACTCAACAAAATAAAGTTATACATTTCTTAAAAAAATAAAGAAAAAAAGAACGCAAAGATAAAATGGTAAAAATAAGAAAGAGGGAGAAAAAAAAAAGAAATGAAGACTAAGTTGATTTTTTTTTCAGTAAGGAACCCTAGAGTGTCAGTAACCCTGCTTTATTAACGATAAGGGAAGTAAATCTGAAATGTACAGTATACAGGTTCCTTCATGAATGGAAGGGTGAATCCAGACATATGCCTAGGAAAATATGTGTTTATTTGATTAGGTATTGTTTATCAGACCTGTTACTCTTTTATCACTTCTCGTAACAAGAGGGCATTTGCTATTTAGCATAACTGTGGTGGCAGAGTGCCACTAATATGGAAATCTTGGGAGGGCAAGAGAAACTGCTGCTGTAATAACTGCTACTCTAATGTTCTGCTCTGGGTTGTGGATGAAAATAAAGGGTCAGTTTGTAATGAGCTGCCTAACCCTGGCAGAGAAAGGTAGCAATACATTATTATCAGCAGTGTTTTTTTAAGGACAAATGTGCTGGAACCCTAAGCCTAGATAAATGAGTTTATATCTAAATTACAATAAATTATCCATCTTTAAATAGAGAAATAGAGTAGAAAATAAAAAAGCCATTTCTCCCTCTTTCCCAGTTAGTGTCCAAATTATTTCACTATAATTATTAGGGTATGTGTAGTTTTTGACCAGTTGTAACTGCACTGTAGCTCATACAGTACATAACACATACAGTGCTTCTTTATTTTAACCCTTTAGGCACCACATGCATGTCACGCTTTCCATTGTATTGTTTAGTTTCCTCTTCTATGCAGTGGAAGAAAAACAAATGACAGTATAAAATTGGTAGAGTAGGGCCGTACATATTACCACACTACTCCCTATAGAAGTTTGCTGCTGGTAAAAAATAGGCCTTACAGATAGAAAAACAAAAAGAACGATTCCTGCGCTTCTACTAATTAGGCTAAAATAAAATAATAATAATATAGTGAGTAAGTTTTATTATATTCACACCAGGGAATTTGTGCACCCACAGTTTACCTCTATAGTAAGGTAACTACTGTATGAGACTGGCTTGGCCAGCTTTTAATTGCACTACTCACAAAAGCATATGCTTTATTTAACCCCTTCAGAGCTTTCTCACATTTGTAACCAGTCCATGGGACAATAATTACATATATTAAGTGTAGGTGTGTAACAGGGGACTTATCCCTGTTCACAAAGGTGCCTCTAATCCAGCAGTGTGTTGGTTAACTGCTGGTAGCAAATTAACTAGCACCACCTGCCTGACTACAGGTAGTAGAATAAGCGTGCCTTTGAGACAGGAAGTAACTCCTCCCTAGCTCTGACTGAGAGCTGACCTTTGGAGAGGACCGGTCTTGAGCTCTGCACAGCAGAGCTGAATCCAAGACACAGGGAAAACTACTACACCTGAAGCTGAACCAGGAAGTGAGATTTTCCCTCCAAGAAACAGATAAGACTTTTATTCTTAAGAGACTGCTTATATCTGCGTATTTCATGTTATATGTTTTGGGGCTGCGAGAACTGCTTGACTAAGGGAGATGTGAATTATTGCATAGTGTTTCACTAGAAATACTCCCAAGTGAATGGAAGCTTTGTTCCCCCCCCCACCTGTGTTTGGATAATTTTCCTGATGAAAAGGAACAGGCACAATAAAGCCTATTATAATTTCACATTATAAAGCCTCCTAATTGTGTACCTCTGTGAACGTCCGTCCACATATGGTGTCTGAGGTGGGACAAGAGGTGTCTTTGTAGTTAAAAAGGACCAGAGATTTTTGTGTGAATTTTTTTTAATTTTTTTTGACTACAAACAGTCTGAAAAAAAAAAAACCTCATGCAGCAGAGATCAGAATTAAAGGGACACACCACTGCACTGAAACTTACACTGCATTGAAACTTCCAAAAACACAGATGGACTCTTTACCCCAATCCCAAGAGGAGAGAGACTGCTGAAGCAGCTGAAACTTTATTTGCCTATCACAAAGCGTAATATGGTCATTGAAATAGGGGTTTTGCTTTCCAGCCATAGTCAGGGTTCAAGAAGTGAGTCAGCCCTTAAAAGGGATAGGTGTTTGTTGTTTTCAAAAGTTTCGCTGAAGCAGTGAATACAGATGGTGACCCACGAGTGGTACTGATTTTGCAAATAAAGGTTGCCACACCGCATAGGGCTACCAGCTGTGAATGGAGTATATGCAGAAAAGTGTGAAAATTGATACAAGACTGTGCTGAAGCAAGGGAATTTTTAGCAAACAAATGCTGAGTGTAAAATTGCCCTATAAAGAAAAAGGTTTTTCAAAGCAAATTGCTGAGTGTTGAGTCCACTGCAAAGAATGTTTTTTTTTCTGCAAGTAAAAAAGTATGCCTATTATCTTGGGAGCAAAACAGACACCCAGAGTGTGAAGTGTGAATGCCATAATACCTAAAGATGAGACTGAAAATTACTGAACTCAGGCAGAAAACCAAATTCTGTTGCTGAAGCGGAGGGATTGCACCTAGCAAATAAATGGTGTATAGCAAATAGACTTTTTTACCTAGCAACTGCACAATCTTGTATACCTGATAAAAGAAAATGCATGCACAGTACTGCTGATATTGAAAAAAAAAAAAAATTACCCAAGAAAGAAAAGTCTACAGAGATGCCTGTGAGAGCTACGACCTCTACAAGCAAAATATGCCCATCTGTAGGACTACCACAATTGGGGGTTCTAGCAAATACAGTGGCAACAGCTGCAATAGCGCCTCCTGAGGTCAGGAAGAAAATCACACCTGATAGCCTAAAAATGGAAGACAAGATGCAGCGTTCCTGTAATGAACCCTACCCCACGGAAGACTGGCCCTTCCAGTCCAATAAAGAGGAAGACATCTCTTACAGGGAACCCGAACCGAGTCACACCCACAAAACACCCCAAGAATGGTGGGGGTGCCTGAACTCGGCACGAACAAAAAAGACCACTCCCTTTGATGACGAATATGATCAGCAGGAGACAGAGCGAGAGCAGTGGATCACCGAATATTTCTGTCAGCTAAAGCAGCTGCAAGAAAAGCCTGGCGTATATAATGAAGCTGCTAAAACTTCAAATGAAGATGGAGACCCCAGCATCCCTGAAGGGACGTGTGTCATCCAAATCAAAAAGAAAGAAAAAGAAAAGCAGTTCTTCACTTACCGTGGAAGGAACAGACACGTCCGCAGATCCTGTGGAGGAAAAGGGGGACAGAGTTGCCCTGCAGCCTAGAGAAAATGGAGAATTTGTCCCACGGTTAACCGAATATTCAGAGGGCCCAAGGCAGAAGTCGTGTACCCCAAAGAAGTTTCTGTCCGGTGCCAACAGTGAGGAACCCTCAACTAGTCATCCCAGGGAAGTGGAGCCGGAACCAGTGAGTGACGATCCCTTGACCAGCCCTGAAGACGCCCTGAAAATTGCCAGGCATGACTGTGATCTGCTCTGTGAAGAATTAGGAAGAGAGAGAAAAAATAATGCTGAACTACAGAAGACTGTTCTCGCAATTTATTCTGCGGCCAAGACCAAATTGGAGGATCTCAAGACTGAGCTAGCTACTGCAAAGGCTACTATCTCCGCCATGGATGAAAAGCAGAGCCAATCTGTTAAAATGGTGGCTACGCTAAAGCGGAAGTATGAGAAGGCACTGAAGCAGATGACAGTCTTCCAGCAAGAGGTTCACACTCTTCATATAGAGCTTGATGCCTCACATCATGAGACCAACAGCTGCCGCACAGACCTGGAAGTTTCCAGAAAGGAACTACACAGTCTCACGGAGGAGCTGGACATTTCAAGGAAAACTATCCTACATCTTAACTTAGATCTCAAAGTCTCTCAGAAGGAGCTTCAGAACTTAAACCTGGAGATGGAAGTCTCACGCCAGGAGACAGCCCGCCTCCCAGCAGATGTGCAAAAATGGAAGGTGGACTGCAAGGAAGCCCTGAATAGTACAGAGACTGAAAAAAAGAGAAAATTTAAGATGGAAAAAAAGAAAATTCTGAGTTGACAGAATACGTCAAGGGAAAGAATGAAGAGCTGCAGGCTCTTAAAGAAATAAATAAACTTTTGAAAGAGGAAATGTTTGAAGCAGAGCACCGACTGCTGAACCAACTGCAAGGTCTGCGTATACACCTCCAGTATGCTGAGGAGAAGCAGCAAACGCTGCAGGAAGAAAATCTGCAGGCTGCTAAAGAGGTACAAATGCTGCAGGAATGTCTGAATACCCAGTACGTCCCCACAGAGCAGTATGAGGAGCTAGAGGCCACGCTGCATGTCTTCAGAGCATCATTGGAGGCGGAGCTTCGATAGCAGGTGACTCTGTATGAGAGGGAGCGTGAGAAATACTCCCAAGTGAATGGAAGCTTTGTCCCCCCCCCCCCCTGTGTTTGGATAATTTTCCTGATGAAAAGGAACAGGCACAATAAAGCCTATTATAATTTCACATTATAAAGCCTCCTAATTGTGTACCTCTGTGAACGTCCATCCACAAGGTGCCTGCAAATTTGGTTATGCCTTGATGGGGCTGCAGGCTTACAGTATAATGCTTTGGCTAAAGGGTTTAACTAAATAACCCTTATTCATGAGATCACTATTTTATTTTAGCCTAATTGGTAGGGTAGGACCAGCAGATAGAGTTTACCTTGACATGGTTGCAGGCTTAAAATGTTTTGGCCAACGGATTTACAGTAACTAAATGACCCATACTTATGTGAAGAACAAACAGAAACAAACATATAGTATTGTACTACATCATTTCTTATATTGGATGCATAGGGGCATCTTTGTTTATTGTTGCATACCAGTCAGTATTTTTTATGCATAACTAGTCTTAGTAAGTACAAATTGTTAGTGTAGTATTACTTATAATAGCCATGCTGTGAAAATAATACGTTTTGGTATACAGGCGGTCCTCGGTTATCCAATACAATATGTTCTTGTAAATAGCATCGGATAGTGAATCCTCCTGAAGTCAAACCCATTTTGTGCCCTTTGGTTTGTATTATAATGAGTGGGATGTGAGCGTCAGATACGGCGTTTTGGCATCAAAAAAACTTTCCATTGGTATGCATTATAAAGCACTGAATATCCAGCAAAAAGGGAAATGACAAAGCGAGGACCGCCTGAATAGTGAAACCTTTGTGCTACGTCAAAACAAATGTTTACTTCAACACTATTAATAAAGTGTAGAATTTTTAAGCACTTTCTACATTTTTTGGAGAGGCACAGACAGCGCGGCGCAGCCAGGAGTGTCCAGACAGAGTTCCATGTTGGAAACATTATCTCCATTTATACCACACCGAATATAAAGAGAGACTGTGTTGCACAGAAACAAAAACAGACTAGAGCTGCAAAATAAGATAAAACTCACTGATGACAAAACTCCTTTCTGGAAGAGTCAGCTCCATGTACAATATACAGTATCACGCAAGTAATTTGTGTACAAAAGAATCCACGTAATAATAGTTTAATCGCATTAATGTACCGAATAGATGAGAGTGGCTCATTAAAATCTCTGCGTTCAGATCTCTGTAGTACATTTAACAAACACCTATATACAGGACGTTATTTTGATTTTCTGCGATCTGTATATTATAAAATTCAATGAATTCAATATAAAAAAGTGAATTGTAAATGACAATAGTACATTGCAGCTGAATCCTCCCATTCTCTTAGATACATTATATATTAACAGGCAGATTGGCTTTATGCAGATACATTTGAAAATACATTCTCCAGAATTTTTTTTTTGAATAGTTCATATTGTTCCCCTTTTTGTTTTGTTATATGATAATCAGATAGGCACTTAATCAACACCATTAATGCTAATCCTCAGCATGGTGCTATAGTGGCTTAAAAAACACATTATTTTAGTTGAAAGATCTCAGAGAATGTTCTGGTTTTACTACTAATGTAACAGGACCATTTAGTGCAGTGGGTCAGAAAGAGATGCTGAGTGAGTTATAGCAAGTGAGGGAGAAGTGGAAATCGGTGAACCATAATGAAATGCTCCTGTACATGAGAACCACACTGAGTCCCATCTCCTGCAGAACATCAAAAGTGACAGAGCCAGACATGAGTTGTGATTAGCGCAGCTACAGTTATGACTTGTGAGTGTCAGGGTCCCCATTTTCAGAGGTCCCTCAGGGACCCTGCTGCTCCTCTTATGTACAGTACATCTTATTAACATGATACTTGCTGATGTCTTAGTGACTGAAGACTGTATACAAAGATTATAGTGATAATATGAAAACTGAGTTCTGGTGGCAATGAAAACATTTTAATTATTAGGATCAATTGATAGAATTGTAATATGTCCTACAAAATGTCATTATATGTAGTAGATGTACAGTATGAAATATGAACATTTTTCTAATGTGAATATTATTACACCCTCTGCGCAAGACAAGCAACTATAAACAAAGTGTGTGTGCAAATAGATAGAATGTGTGTACATAAGAATAGCATACTTGTGAATACGGATAAAGTGTGGAGTGCACATTCGTAAAATATGTGTCTATACCGCACAGTAGCTCTGTGTCTATACTATACATGGACAGCATCTTGGTGCACACGGAGAGTATGAGCACATGTCCAGTGCGAGCCCTGCACAGTAGCTCTGGCTTTAGATCACTGGTGATCTGGGGGAGACATGAGGATTTGATACATTCCTCCCCTGGGTGTAACATTAGCTTCTGTACCTGTCTAAGCAGCCAGTGAGAAGACAGGGGTGTGGGAGCAGCCAATCAGCAGGCGCCTGGCAGAAGATAGGAGAGGTATAAGTAGGAGTGATGGTGAAGGTGACTAAGATACAGAGAAGCAGAGGTCAAACTTCTGAGGGCAGAAGGAGCCGACAGAGATAGACAGGGAGACCCCAAGAGGGTTCAGGAAACCGAAGAGAGCTGTATCTCTGGTTCATTTACCCAGCCCTCCATTATTACACTTTCCAGCACTCCCTCACTCTCTCCTTTCATACCCTCTCTTTCCTCAGCCCTCCCCACCATCCCTTTGGCCATCTTATCTCTTTTGTCATCCTATCCCCTTCCAAACGGTCTATTCTGTATTCTCCTCTTATCTCTTTCAAAGCTTCTTGGTTTACCTGTTCACACCAACACTACACACCCTTTTGCAAACCCCTGTACATCTCTCTCTCTCTCCCCCCACGCCCACCCCCTGGATGTCACAGCCTGCCACAGAAGAAGACATGTCCTTACCTACCAAACCTCTGACATCCTTCCTCATCCATGACATCTTGTCAGACCTAGGATGCAGGAGCAGGGAGAGGCGTCCGGGGACCCGAGATGACAACCCACATCTCACTTCATCTCTAACGGACCTGAAGAGGGAATCCACCCCCCAACTTAAAACCTATGATGCTGAAGGAGCGCGATCAGCTCCCCACCCAGCAGAGATCCGCCCAAGTCAGCTAAGAGGTAAGGATGACTGAGCGATGGGATCAGAAATGCAAAGGTGACAGGAGGGAGTAGAAATACCACTTAGAACATTACACTAAGATCAGAAGTTGGTTTACTTCCAAGAACCCAATTAATGATAACCAACCTGTTGAAGTGCCCCATTGCCAACGTGGACCCAGGCGCTCTGCCGTGGTCTCATTGAAACCTGTTCAGCTAATCAAGTCTTGGAGGATCCTTGATCATTACAGTTTCATGTCTGTAAGGTTGCATGTGTTATAAAGCATGTTTTGCATGTGTGCTTCTCATGACCCTATGCAAAACGACTTAATAGGTGACAGGCCATGGCACTAAGTACTGAAGATGCTCATTTGCTCCTGCAACATAATATCCGCACATGCAACCATAATATCCGCACATCCGCACATTCGGTAGCGAAGGAGTCCAGAAACATTTTACACGATCCTTTGGCACGAAAGGGGTTAAGTGAAAGCAGCTTCAACTGCTTAACCCCCTCCCTGCCAGTGGTCACAACGTGTCCAACGCAGAGCTGTTTTCCCATATGGTCCACTGCTACCCATCCCGCAGCACTATTTACCTTACCCCTCGCTGCAGGTCTACCTCTCTGTTTTAGAAGTTAAATGAACCTGAACAGGGCAGAGGGGTCATTGCTAATTTGTCACCCCCCTTTCCCCTCTCCTTACCCCCCACTCTCAGGAGTAAACATTTCCCGGGCTGTATCCCAGAGAGACACTAAAACACAGTAACATGAGTTCAACAGAAACAAACAGCGGTGTCTATGGGTCAGAGCTCAGTCTGCTCTGTGTTAGGGACTGTTATTCTGTAACCTGTGTACTAATGAAGGCAGTGAGAGTAAATGGGTGGTTGAGGTGGTTTAAAAAAAGTAATTGTGCTGTGCCTCATTATTACTTTTTAATCATATGTTCTATTTTTATGCCATAAATACAGAGGGCGTAGAAAATAAAGGTCCAAGCATCTAAAAAAATAAATAAAAATAAATGTAGTGTTGCTGTGTCCAGTGTCCAGAGGAAGGGCAAATAATACAAATATTAGTTGTATTATTAGCGTTTACTTGTAAAGGGCCAACATATTCCACAGCGCGGTACAGTGGGGATATACAGTAGAGTGACATCAATTGCATAAACAGAATGATGTACAAATAAGGACAAATATGTACAAACTGATACAGCAGGTAATGAGAGTCTTGCTTGTGTGAGTTTACAATATATAGGCAATAAGGGGCAATGTTGAAAGAAAAGGTAAAAGTGGCTTCTCATTGTTGGGATAGAGTATGCCTCAGGGTGGAGTATGGTGCAGCCACACAGCTGGTCCCATTTAGGTTTGGATGTTAGGGGTGTTAAATAGAGTGGAGCTATTTAGACAGGGCACATACATACTGTAACACAGTACTGTTGGTGTTGGAAAGGCACAGAGAGGGTTACATGCACACAATTAAAGATGGTGATAAAGGCAATTTGCTGGTGCCAATGGAGATGGGAGAGATCCTGTACTGCCGCAAAGAAATCTTGGAGCAGGAGGGAGGCACTTGGTCTTGCAAAAAGGTTTTATTAGTAAATCCAGTGCCAACATTTCTACTGCATATGCTGTCTTTATCACCTTGATAAAGACTGCATATGCAGTCAAAACGTTGGAACTGGATTTGCTAATAAATTATTTTTTTGCAAGACTGAGTTCCTGGTTGCTTCAGTCCTGCTCAGGGGTTGGAAAGGCAACAGCAATAACACATATAGGTCGTGTTACATAAATATGACAGTCTCCTACCCTGGTAACATGTGTAATGAGGGCCCTGCTCCGTGAGTGAGTTACAGTCACTTCCAGCTTTGGATCCCTATATTATATGCATTAAGCTAGATTGTAAGATCTCCGGGCAGGGATTTCCTTTCCTATTGTTGCATTTTGTTTGTTGCGCTTATTGTATTCTAATTATTGGTACTGTCTCTCTTGTAAAGTGTTGGGTACAGCTGTGGGCGCTATATAAATAAAGATATACATACACAATGAATTACTCAGTTTGCACTGAGCAGCAGCTTCAATACTCCCTTCAGAACATTAGGTTTGGGGATGTGTTGAGGGTTCTGACCAGAGGTGGAAATGTGATGGTACTAATGGGTACAAAGCACAGCTGTTTTTTTAAATATATTTTTAATTGTAGAATTGCATTTTCTTAAAGAAAAAATAGTTTTTTTAATGCATCCTCCACATCCTATTGTTTCCCCAACATAAATATTGTTTGAATCATTCTAAGACCTATTCCCAATGGTTAATAAATGTCCATGTTTTATCAATCAGGCCCAGTACCACGAATTCTATATAGCCACTTTAACAACTAATTCTGCCAGTAACGCTGGTGTCTCTTCAATGGTATAGTAAAAATATTAAATGAGTGATCCAGCTAATGCCCCTAGTGGATCTTGGATAATTTGCAGCTATATTTGCATGTTACAGATATAGTTGATTGGCAATTCTTTGCTGGCTTTACTGGCAGTGAAGGGGTTATCACATGTACCCAATCCGTGGTGCACAGTTTGTGATTCCAATGTCACTTTAACACTTCAGTGGCCATCTGCAATCCTCTCTAACTTTGACCCCTACACATGCAGGCTGTCCCAACCACATTGCTGGATAATGATGTTATGTCCTTTAAGTCAATTTGACACTTTAATTAACCCCCAGAATGTCTGCAGTGAATTGGAAAGGAATAGTGTATCATTCAAGCAAACGCACTGTGGGCTCTTATGGAAGTGAGTGGATTAATATTTTTTACATTGCAATACAATGTAGATTATTTTGGTTTGTGGCTGGTAAAACATCCCCCTTAGGCCCCTTATACAGATATCCAGCACCAGGACACATAGTTGTCTCTTAATAACTTCGTTTTTACAGTGGCCCAACTGCTTAGTAACTAAACTAAAGACTCGTATTCAACTAAACATTATTTATTTTTATTTATTTATAAAAATGTTTTACCAGGAAATGATCAATTGAGAATTAATAATACATGAAAGGGTCATTGATATTGTATTGCAGGCTTTTGTTGAATAGAACTAAAAAGTTCAAAAGGGTAATTACTGGCTTTGATACAGGATTAAGGGAAAGAAAGATGGGGATCTACAGCAGGGGTGTTCAACTCCAGTCTTCAAAACACACCCCAGTTCAGGTTTTCAGGATATCCCTGCTTCAGCACAGGTGGCTCAATCAGAGGCTCAGTCAGTCTCTGATATAGCCACTTGTGCTGAAGCTGGGATACCCTGAACCTGACCTGTTGGGGGGGGGGGGGAGCTTCAAAATTGAAGCTGTGCAACCCTGATATAGAGGGTTACGCACTGATAATTTACTAATGCGTTTACATACAAGTTATCAGAAGCCAACATCACTTGTGCGGAAACTATAATCTTTTTGATCACGATGATTGAGCGAGTAGATTGTTTACAGTAAGGACAGAGATAATTATGAATTGACTGTATTTGTAGATTGTGTCAGCAGATACAGTGGGTACCTTGCAGAAGTAATAACGAATTATAATTGATCCAGGGGCATTTTATTCATTTCTTAGGTCAGTGTTATCATTGTTGCCCCTCTCTGAATCGGATAGATTATATTGGGATTATAAATGCATGTATCCATTCCAGTATGGCCTCATGTAACACTGATTGAATTTCAAATGTTTATTATATTTTCAGGTTATTGTTAAATTCATACAGTTTGGATTCCTGCCCATTAATCACCGTATATGTCCCTTTATCCCTCTCTCCACAGAAGGACAATTGGAATTAAACCAGTCAGATTGTGAAACTTCTCAGCAAAAAGCAGCTTTGGGCCAGAACCCCCCAAAACAGCAGCCGCAGAAAAGATCCAGGGCAGCTTTCTCTCACACCCAGGTCATAGAGCTGGAGAGAAAATTCTCCAGCCAGAAGTATCTGTCTGCCCCAGAGAGAGCACAGCTGGCCAAGACCCTGAAGCTGACAGAGACTCAGGTGAAGATCTGGTTCCAGAACAGAAGGTACAAAACCAAAAGGAAGCAGCTGGTCTCAGACCTTGAAGACCTCGATAAAACCTCAGCCCTCCCCGTGTTGAACAGAGAAGGGGAGATTAGCAGGACCTCTCTAATGAACCTCTATCAGAACTACCATTGCTACCCGTATTTATATTACCTGGCAGGATGGCAACCGCCTCTCTGGTAACCTCACCCACAGACTCACAGATTATAATATATTTTTCTATTTTATATAACTTCATTTGATACCAATGAATCCAAATTGAACATTTTGTTGCCATGGTGTCGGTGGTTGAGAGGTGGGAGTCCCTGGCACCCATTGGTGCATTGCGTGGTAGGGAGGAGACGTTATTTAATATTTAAATCCTCAGATGCAAGCAGATAATGGGAGGAGTGGTGGATTGAGGGTTGTGGGGTGAAATTTATCTTGACAAACACAGTATAATAACGTTGAATATCTCTCAGTAATGGGGTGCTGCCAGTATCTGATGTTATCTGAAATATAATCAAGTCAGATGTAACCTCTTCACTCCTTCAATATTATTGCATCTTTACTGTATAAAGGGCACTTATAAATTAATTATTTCGATGGGATCCCCTTTCTTTGGTAAATCTTGTGTTGTTATTTTCCCCAGTTCTGCATCCAGCAGACTCTAGTAATTAACCCTCACGGCTCTCTAAGTAATTCACGATGAAGCTGCTTCCAATGGCAGAAGTGCCCTTCCTTACTGTATATAGTCTGGAAACCCTTTGATTAACACTGTGTATAATGTTTGACTCAATCACTGTCTTTTTTTTTATATTGTCATGATAACAAAACGTGTGAGCAACTCCCTCCACTCAATCTCGCTCTATGTCTCTAACTGCCCCTCTCTGTTCATCTTTATCTTTTAGCTTCAAACGTGTAATCTTTGTATTTTGCACACATAGGGTCATTACAGTATCTGGAGATTAGATGAAACAATCTTTCTGTAGGTTATCTGTGTCATAAATCTCACTCACCTGCCAGCATCCAGATCACTTCCCATGGATAATTCACACCACGCAGCTCCCACAGAGACTGGGGAGATATTGTTTTATTGTAATCTCAAGTGCCTTATACCTGTGCAACCAGGTTATATATCAGTTAGCCAAAGAACAGCCATCAAATGGCCAAATTCCTTTGTTCAAAGCAAACTGAGATTATATTTTTCAATATTTGTAAATAAAGATTACACATGGAACAAAAATTGACTGTTAAACTAATATTTTTTTTTTATTACTCTGTATGCATACAAAATCAACAGTAATATTTTCAGGCTGCTGTCACCTCTCTATGAGTTTCCTATTAACTATAAGATGTGAAGACGAGAGATTTCTTTCCTTCTGACTCACATAAAAGAAACTAGGAAAACCTTTAGCCTTAAATCATAAATGAAATATTTCAGTTTTTTTTTTTAATTCATAGTACTTAAAATTAGGAGACCATATAAAACCAAGCTGGGGGCTCCAGAATAGAATATCAAGGATATTCATTTTGCTCTCTTAACATATTGTTTTATTTTAAAAAAAATGTAGAAAAAAAAACCACATTCAGTATTTATTCGTCTCTTTTTAGTAATATTATTACATACTACATACAGTATGATATGATCTCCCCTTTGAGGAAATTATATGACACGTCTGGGGATTGCGTCTGCTAAGGTCTTTTCGCCCCTGCTATGTTTTTCTACACTTTGATGGCATCCATATGTTTGCCATTTAAGAAGCATGTTATGAAGTGCCATTCTTATACTACATATGATATTACCAATTTTACCACATATACTGTATGTCACTAGCACTCCTGCATTTTGGAAACGCACAAGGGCTATATATAAAGGTAGTAAAAAGAGCAGGTAGACGCATATCGCCGTTCCCAAAAAAATAAATATGTGTGTATATATATGTGTGTATGCATTGGTGTGTGTGTGTGAGTGTGTGTGAGTGTGTCATTATAAAGCCTCCTAATTGTGTACCTCTGTGAACGTCCGTCTACATTTGGTGTCAGAAGTGGGATAAGAGGTGTCCTTGTAGTTAAAAAGGACCGGAGATTTTTATGTGAAATTTTTTTTATGCTTTTTGCCTACAAACAGTCTGAGAAAAAAAAAAAAAAACCTCATGCAGCAGAGATCAGAGTTAAAGGGACACACCACTGAAACTTACACTGCATTGAAACTTACAAAACCACAGATGGACTCTTTGCCCCAATCCCAAGAGGAGAGAGACTGCTGAAGCAGCTAAAACTTTATTTGCCTATCACAAAGCGTAATATGGTCATTGAAATAGGGGTTTTGCCTTCCAGCCATAGTCAGGGTTCAAGAAGTGAGTCAGCCCTTAAAAGGGATAGGTGTTTGTTGTTTTCAAAAGTTTCGCTGAAGCAGTGAATACAGATGGTGACCCACGAGTGGTACTGATTTTGCAAATAAAGGTTGCCACACCGCATAGGGCTACCAGCTGTGAATGGAGTATATGCAGAAAAGTGTGAAAATTGATACAAGACTGTGCTAAAGCAGGGGAATTTTTAGCAAACAAATGCTGAGTGTAAAATTGCCCTATAAAGGAAAAGGTTTTTCAAAGCCAATTGCTGAGTGTTGAGTCCACTGCAAAGAATGTTTTTTTTTCTGCAAGTAAAAAATTATGCCTATTATCTTGGAAGCAAAACAGACACCCGAAGTGTGAATGCCATAATACCCAAAGATGAGACTGAAAATTACTGAACTCAGGCAGAAAACCAAAATCTGTTGCTGAAGCGGAGGGATTTCACCTAGCAAGTAAATGGTGTATAGCAAATAGACTTTTTTACCTAGCAACTGCACATCTTGTATACCTGATAAAAGAAAATGCATGCACAGTACTGCTGATATTGAAAAAAAAATTACCCAAGAAAGAAAAGTCTACAGAGATGCCTGTGAGAGCTACGACCTCTACAAGCAAAATATGCCCATCTGTAGGACTACCACAATTGGGGGTTCTAGCAAATATAGTGGCAACAGCTGCAATAGCGCCTCCTGAGGTCAGGAAGAAAATGACACCTGATAGCCTAAAAATGGAAGACAAGATGCAGCGTTCCTGTAATGAACCCTACCCCACGGAAGAGTGGCCCTTCCAGTCCAATAAAGAGGAAGACATCTCTTACGGGGAACCCGAACCGAGTCACACCCACAAAACACCCCAAGAATGGTGGGGGTGCCTGAACTCGGCACAAACAGAAAAGACCGCTCCCTTTGACGAATATGATCAGCAGGAGACAGAGCGGGAGCAGTGGATCACCGAATATTTCTGTCAGCTAAAGCAGCTGCAAGAAAAGCCTGGCGTATATAATGAAGCTGCTAAAATTTCAAATGAAGATGGAGACCCCAATATCCCTGAAGGGACGGTGTCATCCAAATCAAAAAGGCGGAAAAAGAAAAAGAAAAGCAGTTCTTCATTTACCGTGGAAGGAACAGACACGTCCGCAGATCCTGTGGAGGAAAAGGGGGACTGAGTTGCCCTGCAGGCTAGAGAAAATGGAGAATTCGTCCCGCGGGTAACCGAATATCCAGAGGGCCCAAGGCAGAAGTCGTGTACCCCAAAGAAGTGTCTGTCCGGTGCCAACAGTGAGGAACCCTCGACCAACCATCCCAGGGAAGTGGAGTCAGAGCCAATGAGTGACTATCCCTTGACCAGCCCTGAAGATGCCCTGAAAAATGCCAGGCATGACTGTGATCTGCTCTGTGAAGAATTGGAAAGGGAGAGAAAAAATAATGCTGAGCTACAGAAGACTGTGCTCGCAATTTACTCTGCGGCCAAGACTGAATTGGAGGATCTCAAGACTGAGCTAGATACTGCAAAGGCTACTATTTCCGCCATGGAGGAAAAGCAGAGCCAATCTGATAAAATGGTGGCTACGCTAAAGCGGAAGTATGAGGAGGCACTGAAGCAGATGACAGTCTTCCAGCAAGAGGTTCACACTCTTCGCATAGAGCTGAATGCCTCACAACAGGAGGTCAACAGTGTCCGGATAGAGGTGGACGTATCTCAGAAAGAGGTTCAGACACTCCGCAGAGCACTGGATGCCTCACATCATGAGACCAACAGCTGCCGCACAGACCTGGAAGTTTCCAGAAAGGAACTACACAGTCTCACTGAGGAGGTGGACATTGCTAAAGAAACTATTGGTAATCTTGAAACAGATCTCAAAGTCTCTCAGAAGGAGCTATAGACCCTCAACCTAGAGAAGGAAGTCTCACGCCAGGAGATTGTCATTTTCAAAGCAGATGTGCGTAAATGGAAGGAGGACTGCAAAGAGGCCCTGAAGAATACAGACTGAAAAAGGAGAAAATTCAAGATTAAAAAGAGAAAACTTAACTTAAAACTGAAAGAAGAAAATTTTCAGTTAACAGAAGAAGTCAAGGAAAAGTTTGACTCAGAGCACCGACTGCAGAACCAACTGCAAGGTCTGCGTACACACCTCCAGTAGGCTGAGGAGAAGCAGCAAACGCTGCAGGAAGAAAAACTGCAGGCTGCTAAAGAGGTACAAGCGCTGCAGGAACGTCTGAATACCCAGTACATCCCCACAAAGCAGTATGAGGAACTAAAGGCCACGCTGCATGTCTTCAGAGCATCGTTGGAAGCGGAGCTTCGATACCAGGTGACTCTGTATGAGAGGGAGCGTGAGAAGGCTCAGAAACTGGAGCAAGAGCTGGAGAGACAGAGAGACTGTTCCATTCCCTTGAGTCAGTACACCAAGGAGAAAACAGACGCAGCGGCAACCTTGACGACAAAAATTACAGAGCTCCAGAATATGAAGGGGACTCTGATACAGATTCCTCCAATACGGAAAATGGTATTGGCTCTGCCCAAGCACCAGTATCCCACAGTGACTAATGCCCGCAAGGACAAGGGTACAGTGAGAGTTGGGGACTCCACGCAACTTCAAAACAAAATTACGAAGTTTGAGCCACCAAAGAAAGCACTAGCCAAACCTACAACTGCCTAACAGGCAACAAACAGAGGTAGGAGTGCAGAATCAAAGCCAGAAGAATCCTTAGCTGAAGAAGCTGAACTGTGGTGTGGAGAAGCTGCAGAAAGACCACTTCGTGTGGACTCCGTGGTGTGGAGAAGCTGCAGAAAGACCACTTCAAGAGCTGATAACTCTAAGGGCTAGTCCTAACTGCTCTACAACTGTTGCCATACACTTTGTCTACAAAAAGAGGAGTGCCCGACGCAACAGAAATCTCAAGACAGTGCACGCGATAAAAAGACTTTACGTGGAAAAAGTCCTCCTCGAGCGACTGAGGAGTGCTGATCTCAAGCATCTTCGGGAGGAGACAAAAATAAACTGGAGAAAGGGCTCCAATCCCAGCGGGACATAGGGTTCTCTTCCTCCATCCACTCTCATTCAAGTCACAGAGATATCTAGAATGAGAGTGGAAGGATGGGCTTTGGCCGTGGTAAGCCCGAGCTTCCCACAAACAGGGGAGGTATGTAACAGAGGACTTATCCCTGTTCAGTAATGTGCCTTTAATCTAGCAGTGTGGTAGTTAATTACTAAACACCACCTGCCTGATTAGATTGTTTACAAAAAGCCTGCCTTTGAGACAGGAAGTGACTCCTTAGCTCTGACTGAGAGCTGACCTTTGGAGCTGACCAGTCTTGAGCTCTGCACAGCAGAGCTGATTCAAGATCACAGGAAACTACAACCCTAAGCTGAACCAGGAAGTGAGAAAGATTTTCCCTCACAAGAAACAGATAAGACTTTTTATTCTAAGAGACTGCTTATATCTGCTTATTTTCTGCTATATTTTTTGGGGCTGCGAGACATGCTTAACTAAGGGAGATGGTAACTTAATTGCATAGGATTTCACTAGTAATACTCCCAAGTGAATGGAAGCTTTGTTCCCCCCCTGTGTTTTGGTATAATTTCCTGTGAAAAGGAACAGGCCACACTAAAGTCCTATTAGTATTTCACATTATAAAGCCTCCTAATTGTGTACCTCTGTGAACGTCCGTCTACACCCTGTCTAAAATTCTAGGGCACAGTGGACCCTGGAACCCGCCAGAGGGTTGTCCCCAATGGACACCAACCCAGAGACTGACATAAAGGGCCCCCTGCTAACAGGTACCTCTTTGGACTGTGGGGTCATAGGTTGGAAAGAGGCTATCCTCACATGCCTGCAGATAGGCACTTGGAAAGTAAGTTAGCCCTTACAAAGGGATAGGATTTCATTTATTTGTGTGCTTCCTTAAAATGTATTATGTGTCCCTGGTCGTACCTCTGCACATGTCTCTTACAGTGTGCCATCTTATTTCTTTTTTATCTCAAAAATTTTTATTGAAGTTTTCAACGTTGAGGTACAGAACAAAGAATGACATGGGGTAAACAATATTAATACAACATTAGGAGCCATACTTTGCAAACATTCACTTGGGGGATGAGCGGAAAGAAAGAAGATCCGGCACCACAGCGAGTGACAAGCATTAGGGGATAAACACCTGGGTATGTCCCGTACCCCCCACTCCTTTTTTTTTTTTCATTCTTATCTTATTAACATTTTCCGTGGCTGGGATACAGAACAAAGAAGGACATGGGGGAAAAACATATTAAAATAATATTTGAAATGATATCTGTGTTACAAGCACATGTGGGACAGGACATCTGGGGAATGGGGGGTAATCTTGCTGACACCTTTCATAGCAGACTTCTATTCTACAACCCACTCTTTAAGTTGTTGGGTAAGATTAATTCCTGTTCTTTAGCAATATTCGGCATTTCTTAAATCCCTCCAGGTTGAGCCTACCAGGTCGTGGATTTAGTTTCTGGGCTGTCAGTGGTTTAGCCATTTTTCACAGGTTTTATAGTGTGTTTGAAGATGGGATGATATCAAATCCTGAGCAGGAGAGATGCGATATTGTCCCTATATACATATATATCTGCTTGATATACATTTAGTTAACGAAAATCAGTAGATGTAGGAAAAACATGCAGATGTGCAGTATTACAGTCCAAGGATGAATAGATCAGAACGAAGTCTGGAAGACATATCATACCTTGGGAGACAGGCAGGAAGGCAGGGAGGATATCATTTTGGGAAAATAGACAAGGGTTAAGAACAGTACCAGAACAGGTCATACTTGTTAAAATATAACGAGGATGGATAACAGAATCAAAAAGTATGATATCAGTGAAATGTAAGATGTTGAAATGACAGTGAAATTAGGAAAAACAAGTACTTATATGATGTTCTCCGGATGTCCGGGAACCTGATATAATTACGTGATGATGTGTGTATTGGATTCAGAATTACTTGGAACTTACACTGACTAATTCTCCATTCATAATTGGTGCAATGCCTGCTGTGATGCCTGTAAAGAATTTGCTGTGATACTGTACTCTATTTGTCTCTGAATAAATTCTGGAACAAAGAATTCGCTCCATGGACTTGTTGACTAAGTTGACACACCTTGTCTTCTAGATAGAGAAGGACCTATCTTCAGTGTTGTCGTCATATGTCTCATAAATGCCGTCAATCTGTCCATAGTCACGACCTCGTTTATCCTTTTTGAGATGGTGTTTGAGAAGGAGCTTCTGTGTTTTTCCAAGTCGCCGCTATCGCACACCTGGTTGTTGTGAATAGGTGAGAGTTAAGTTTACTTTGGTGTGGAGTAATTGTTTCTATTGGCTTAGCCAGGAGGAAGGTTACTGGTTCCATGGCAACCTTGATGTGTAGTATTTCTGCTAACCAGTCCGTAACCCTGGACTATACCATACTACTGTATCTTAGGACATGGCCACCAAATATGGAACATATCTCCTACTTGTCAACACCCCCTCCAACACTAATCTGGGTATCCAGGGTAGATCTTGCTTAATTTTTGTGGGGTCAGGTACCATTTAAAATGTACCTTATACAAGTTCTCCTTAGTTTTAGTACATATTGATGTCTTTGCCACTCCCTCCCACATGTCCTCCCAATCCTTTCTTGGGATTCCAACCCCTCCATATAAAACTCTGTATTTCTTTATCCGTCACTAAGCCGTTAAATAAAGAGGAAATTAGGCCCTTTTGGTATTTTATACTTCAGCACATATTTTCAAATCCAGTTCCTTCTTTGAGTTGCAACCCATGTGTAATCTGTTTTATAAAGTGTCTTACTTGTAAGTCTTGAGGGTGCATAGAGTATTCAACTACCTCCACAAATTCCATTATTTTTCCCTCTAATAGTACATCCTGACTTCCTTTACGCCTTTTTTCCCCATTGCCTAAAGTTGTTTTTCCCCATTCCAGGTTGAAAGTTTGGTTTCCCCAGCAGTGGGATCATTTTAGAGGTAGATGATATTAGGTCATATTTGGATTGAGACACTCTCCATATCTTTAATGAGTAACCTACTGTATTACAGGCGGGTGGATAGGTATTAAATTGGTCTTTGGTGAGCCATAATCTCGCTTGCATCGATTTGTTCCCAGAAGGGGATCTTTCTATCTCCAACCATGTGTAGTGGTCTGGGTTTGAGTGCCACATTATAATTTGTTTTAAGTGGAGAGCTAAGTAGTACTTCGTTATATTCGGAACCGCTAATCCCCCTCATTCTTTTGAGGCCATATGCAGGGCTGCCAACAGAAATAATGGGGCCCAGGACAAATGAAAGGAGCTGGACCTTAGCGTGCAACTTTTACTTAACTGTTTTTTTCTTATTGTAATACGGAAAAAAACATTACAATGCCTGCCTTGGTGGGTGGGTGGGTGACTGACTGCCTGGGTAACTGACTGCCTGCCTGGGTGGGTGACTGACTGACTGCCTGGGTGGCTGACTGGGTGGGTGGTTGACTGGGTGGGTGAGTGAGTGACTGGGTGGGTGAGTGAGTGACTGCCTGGGTGGGTGACTGACTGCCCTTCACTGAGTGACTGCCTGGGTGGGTGAGTTGGGTGGGTGAGTGACTGGGTGGGTGAGTGAGTGACTGGGTGGGTGAGTGAGTGACTTCTTGGGTGGGTGACTGACCTTGACCGGGTGGGTGCTGCTTCCTGCTTCCTTGCCCGCCAGATGCTTCCCCTGCTTCTGCCCAGGACAGGTGATAAACTCGGGGGAGTGGGGGCGCGGGAGGTGGGCGGCTGGAGGGGGGGGCGAGACTGGCAGGCTTATTCCGTGGCTGCTGCCCAAGGCGGGTGCGGGGGAAGCTGGGTTGGCGGGCGGGTGGGGGAAGCTGGGATTGCGGGCGTGCAGGGGAAGCTGAGTTGACGGGCGCGCGGGTGGAGCTGGGTTGGCAGGTACACTGGGGAATCTGGGTTGGCAGGTACGAGCTCGCCACAGCGCTTCTCCTCCATCCCACGTTGGGAGCGGGGGGAGCGGGCCCACAGGAATCAGGCCAGACACCCTGCTTTCCCTGCACATGCGCGCCGAGAACTCGGCTCTGCACATGCGCACGGAGATCGCCGGCATTTAAATAAAAATTATGTATTTCTTTTTCTTTTTTTTTTTTTTTATAACTTGTATTTTATTATACATAAATGCATGATATACATAAAAAAAAAGACATCAGGTGCATATTTAGCATATCATATACAATAACAAAAATAATAAACTCACGTAGTTTTTCGAGCCCTACTTAACCACGTGAGTGGGAATCGTCATGTGTAAGGTACTGGGGTAAATAATAATAATAAAAAAAAAAAAAAAAAAAGGGGGGTGGGGGGGGGGGGGGGGAGGTAAAGGAGGGGGTGGGGGGGGAGAGGGGAGAGGGAAGGTGTATCCAAGGATAACAATACATCTGCCTCCGGGGAACACCGGACAACGTGAGGCTATGTATCAACTAGTGAGGCCTTTCGGTTAGAGTGAAGTGATTGGGCGTAAGGAGTATGAGGTTCTAGGTGTGGGGGTGGTTTTATGTCCCCAAAAGGAGAACACATTTATTACTATTATAGCCAAATTGTGTTACGCTTCTCCCCAGGGATGTCTGTTTGGGCAAGCCAGGGGGCCCAAACTTTTAGATAATTGTCGCCAGTGTCATTAACTAAACTCGTTAACTTTTCCATCTGGCAGATAAACCAAATACGATTCCGAATCTTTGGGATAATTGGAATATCGGGGCGTTTCCATAGTGCTGCGATCTCGCACCGCGTAGCTAGAGCAAAATGTGCAATTAGTTTATTGTGTGATTTTGATAGGCCCTTTAGGGGTCTGTTCATGAGAAACAGCCACGGGTCTGGGGGAATAGTGAGATCAAATATTCTCTGAATCCAATTTCTGATCTTTTCCCATAGCGGGTATATCAGCGGGCAAGACCACAGCATATGTAACAGGTCAGCTGTTCCTCCACACTGTTTAGGGCACAATGGGGAGGACCCTGGTACAAACTTAGATAATTTGAGTGGGGTGAGGTACCATCTCATAAGAACTTTATATGCGTTCTCCTTCAGTGTGGTGCATATAGAACTTTTTGCGGCTCCTTGGAATATAGCATTCCAATCTTCGTCGTCCAAGGTCTCCCCTAGGTCTCTTTCCCATTGGGTACGAAATGTAGGTGATTGGTGCTTTGAGATTGCAGGCTCGACTACCTCTCTGTATATCGTAGATATGAGTCCCTTAGTGTAGGTTTCTGCCCGACAGAGCTTTTCAAAATTCGTTAATGGGGGGTATGGGGCAAATTTATTATAAAATGATCTGAGCTGGAGGTATTTATGGAATTCAGCGTGGGGAATGTCTTTTTCTAGTCTGAGATGGTCAAAAGATTTACATTTTAGATCATGACCCTCCAGATCTTTGAGTCTAGTATAGCTTTTTTGTTTCCAAATTGAGTGATTATGACCAATAAGACCCGGTGCAAAGCTAGGATTATTCCAAATGGGTGACATCAGGGAATTTGCTGAAGTAAGTGAGTTTTTTAATTTTGATGCTTCCCAAACAGATAAGGAGTTAGTCATTGAGGTGAGCGGTAGAGTAGTGTTTTTCCTTGATGTTTTAGGTAGCCAAATCAAATTGTTAAGCTCTAAAGGGGAGCAAGCCGCATGTTCGAGCTCTACCCATTTTTTTAATTTGGGGTCGGAATGCCATTGTATGACCTGGCTTAATTGAGCCGCTTTAAAATATGACAACAGGCAGGGTACCGCTAGGCCACCCGCTAAGATAGGTCTCTTCATAGATAATTTATTTACTTTCGGTTTTTTACCTCCCCAGATAAAATTAGATATTCCAGACTGAAGTGAGAGTATGTCCTTCAGTTTGAGTGGCACAGGTAGTGTCTGGAAGAGGTATAGGATACGGGGAAGTAGATTCATCTTAACGCTGTGAATCCTTCCAATCCAAGAAATCTTCTTGGAAGACCATCTGATTAGGTCTTGTTTTAGAGTCCAGATCAGTTTGGGATAATTTGCTTTAAAGATGCTTTTTGCATCTTTGGTGATATAGGTACCCAAATATTTTATCGAGTTCTTTTGCCAGTTAAAATTGAAATTTAGTTTCAGTAATTTCTCTGTATGTCTAGGGAGGTTGATATTCAGAGCTTCAGATTTGGATTGGTTAATCTTGAAACCTGAGACCTTGGAGAATTTATCCAGTAGGTCAAACAGGTTAGGTAATGACGTAAGGGGTTTGGAGATGATTAATAGGATATCATCAGCATACAGGGCCGCTTTATGTGATTGGGAGTAAACGTTTAACCCTGAGATATCCGGGCTATCTCGAATTCGTGCCGCGAGGGGTTCAATACATAGGGCGAACAGGAGGGGAGATAAAGGGCATCCCTGTCTTGTGCCACTCTGGATTTGAAATGGGACCGAGGGGAAGCCCTGATGTATGACCCTGGCGGTTGGGCCTGAGTATAGTGACATAATCGCTCTACTCACCCGATTTCCGAAGCCAAATGCCGCGAGCGTCTCTTTTAAGTATGGCCAGTCTATCCTATCAAAAGCTTTTTCTGCATCCAGACTTAATAGCATGCTTTGTGTGTTATTTTTGTTAGCCAATTCCAACAGATCAATAAATCGTCGGGTGTTATCCGCTGCCTGCCTCCCCTTAAGAAAACCGACCTGATCTGGGTGTATTAGTCTGGGTAGGATATGACTTAATCTGTTGGCCAATAATTTCGCATATATTTTGATATCGGTATTAATTAGAGATATTGGCCTATAGCTTTTACAATTTAGCGGATCCTTGCCAGGTTTATGTATAAGTGATATAGACGCCCGCAGCATGTCCCCAGGAATAGGGGCTCCTGCTAAGATAGCATTAAACATTTGGAGCAGCCTCGGAGCAAGTGACTCGGAAAATTTCTTATAATAAAGCCCCGAAAAGCCATCAGGGCCTGGTGCCTTTGATGGCTTAAGCTCCTTGATGGCCTGCGACACTTCTTCCAATGTGAAGTCAGCGCCCATAGCTTCTCTGTCTAGCTCTGTCAATCTCTCTAGTTTTGAGCTGGCTAAGAAATCTCTCAGTGCGCTGCTCGTGTTGTTATTGTGTGCCACCTTCTTACCGTCGTATAGGGAGCCATAAAATGAACCGAATTCTTCCACTATTTTTTTAGGGTTGGCCGTAAGTACACCCGATTTTAAGCGTATAGCTTGGATATTAAACTTAGATTGCCTATCCTTCAGTGCGCGCGCCAGCATCGTATCCGGCCTGTTAGCTTTTTCATAAAACTTCCTCTTAGACCAACATAGGGAGTTATCTGCCGGGAAGTCAATAACATATTTAATTCAATTTTTGTATCTTTAAGTTCCTGTGTCGTAAGTGGATCGGGATTGATCTTATGACTCGCTGAGAGGGAATGCAATTTGGATTGGAGCGTCCGAATTTTGGAATCCCTCACTCGTTTTCTTTTAGCAGTGAGATTAATTATTATGCCCCTTAGCGTTGCTTTATGAGCCTCCCATAAAGTCATATGGGATTCCACAGAGCCTGTGTTTATCTCAAAGAATTGAGTTATTTCTTGACCTATCGTTTCGCAGGTTTCGGGTATTTTAAGAATAGATTCATTAAGTTTCCAGTTTGCGCCTGGTCTATTGGTCTGAATATTGTTGCACCTGAGCTCAATTGGTGCATGGTCAGACCATGAAATATCATGGATCATTGTTTGAGTGACCTTAGGAACCAAGTGGCACGAAACAACGAGATAATCGATTCTGCTGTATGAGGTATGTGGGTGGGAATAGAAAGTGTAGTCCCTTGTCGTAGGGTGGAGCTCCCTCCATATATCTACTAGTTGAGTATCTTTTAGGGCACTATGTAGGGAGTTTTGAGCTTTCTTGTTATCGGAATCACTTCCACCCGATCTGTCTAGTGAAGATTGCAGTGTGATATTGAAATCTCCTGCTAATATAATATATCCCTTAGCTACCGAGGCCAATAAGCGGAAGAATCTGTTAAAGAAGGACGCATCCTGTGTACATGGGGCGTAGAGGGAGGCCAATGTGATGGGCTGTTCATGTATGGTTCCTGTTAAAATGATATACTGACCCTCTACGTCTTTTTTGGTTGTCTGTAGCACGAATGGGATTGAGTTACTAAATAAGATGGCTACTCCTCGTTTTTTGACTGATGCTGATGCTGTGTAAAATTGGGAGAAGCCCTTATCTAGGAATTTAGGGGAGTTACTATTACTAAAGTGTGTTTCCTGTAGGAATAACACATCCGCTTGTTTTCTCTTGTAATCTGTAAAGGCAAGCTTTCTTTTGATTGGGCTATTAAAGCCCTTCACATTGTGAGAGATTAATGTTAACGCCATGCTTTACGGTGCAAGAAATTATATGTGTAGTGAACTGTATACTTACTTGTGATATCATGTCTGAGGTTTCCTTCGGTTGTGTCCATGTCCATCCTGTTGGCAAGATGTTCTGGGTGGGATCCATACGTCCTAGAGAGGGGGGGGTAGGGGAGAGGGTAGGGAAAGGTAGACAAAACAGGGAAAGCGACAAGCGGGCTAAAACGGGAACGGGGAAATAATAATAAAAAGGAAGAAAATGTGAAAAGGGATGAACAAAAAACAAGGGCGTATCTCGGGAGCCCCCGAGAGTAGCCCTTGCGCCCAGAGGGTGGGTCATCTGACTCCATCCTAAAGATGGACCAGTCTCCTGTGTTGGAGACATCCCACCCTGGGTCTTGGTATCGGTCCCTCGAATCTGGGGACCGAAAAAGGGGACACATGCGCGAGGGAGGGTACTTCCCCCGGCACTTTTTGTAAAGGAAATGCATATTTTGTAAACTGTGACAGCAAACGTGACAGTGATCATAACATAGTGCTACTGATAGCGACAAGTGATTCCTATTTGCAACATAAACAGTAATGTTAACATTAATAATAACGGGAATAATTGATGGAATAACAGTGACCGTAGGCCGAATAGCCTATATGTTTGTGTTCTTATCTAAAGTGAACAGCATCTGAACAACTTTTAACAAACTTTCTTATCCGAATTGAAATAGGTATATATGCATCTGTATACTATCTGCATAAACATTCATGACAGATATGATAATTAAAATAAACAATGTATTTTAGCCGATTAGGTTGTTGTCAGCTATATGTGGTATAATGAAGTACCGGATTAAATATATTGACCTTATCAATAACTGAGTTGACCTATCTGGGCTCAGTAACCTATGTACCAAAGCATATGCATACAAAACGTACGGTAATTATAACACGTAGAAAGAGAATACCCGAAGTGTATTGCATATATCTCTTATATACCCTACCCTTCATGTAGATATATACCAACCCACCTGTACCGCATGAATGTGTTGGTGCTAGAGTGTCTCTGATATTGATATGACAATTATGCCGTGATATAGAATATCCTTTTATAGCCTATCTTTGCCACCCAAACTGACGTCAGGTGGGTATCATATTAATACCCTATAAACCCTGTCTAACAATAGATTTATATATATATACATATACATACATACATACACATACATACATATACACACACACACACATACACATACATGCACACACATATACCTACATATACATATAACACATTATGACAAGAATAATATAACAATATCTTATATAACATGTATTACCTATATTATATTACAGGTGTCAGGTGTACTTTGTATTAGGGGTGCATGCATAGTAGGACATAGACTGACCACATCTAATCTTACTTAACCAGAAGTTGCTCAGCTGCATGGGACTATATAGGTCTAACTCATTGCTTATGTTGTTCCTATGCCTTGTGTCACTCTAAGTGGGGCAGCGCTTATTAAGGGGTTAATCTTTATTGGACATTGGGGATCTCATGGGGAACAGGGGCATGATTGAGGAAATCAACGGGGGATGAACACACTCTCCTCAGCTGTTCCGGGTGAGTGGACCGAGATCCCAGAGTGGGGAGAGGGACCCGGTCTCCGAGCCTCCCCCTCCGCCTCTCATGGCTTCTGGGGCAATGCCGAGGCTGTCTCCTGCTCTGGGACCGCAGCCACTCTGATGTCATCAATGTGCGGCTGAAGTCTCGCGTGAAGACGGTGCTTGCCGATGACGTCACCTCCTTCGCGCCAAAACCAATGAGGTTCCCGCTCTGCTCAGGGGAGGACCGGGTCAAGATGGCTGCCGCTCAAAGTTAGCATGCGGATCCGATCCAGGCGACAACCGGTAGCTGGCAGGATGGGTATGTCGAGGCGACAGCCGGCACCGAGGAGACAGCAGGTATGGACTGGGGTTCACTCCGGGAGATATTTAAGGTTGTAGACTTGGTATTGCGAGTGTTCAGTTGGGGCCTGAGGCTTTAGGTGCTGCATGCTGTTTAGCGTGGGTGGCCCCTGCTTTGTTCCATGAGGGAGAAGGGGGGTTGGTGTTAGCGGATGGGAGGTGTGCTGGACTATGAATGGCTCCAGTGACACCAAGTTTGATAAGGAAGCCCTCTCCGTCCTCTGGATTTTTTAATGTATGAGCAACACCATTCTTAATTGAAAGGAGGGCACAGGGAAACAGCCATCTATATCTGATGCTGTGCTCACGGAGAACTTTTGTTATAGGAGCCAGAGCCTTTCTTTTGATCAGGGTAGCAGGGGCCAAGTCCTGAAATATCTGAAGCTTGACCCCCTCGAACTCCAGTGTCCTAGCTTCCCGGGCAATCCTGCACACCTCCTCCTTGGTGCGGAAATGGTGAAATCTTGCCACTATGTCCCTAGGGGGGTCACCACCTTGAGGTTTTCTACGTAGAGCTCTATGGCAGCGGTCCAGCAGTATCTCAGAGTCTGGCTTATCCGGAAAAAGGTGTTCCAGCCACCTATTGGTAAAGTCCTCAGGATCATTTATATTTTCAGGGACCCCCCGCAGCCTGATGTTGCAACGCCGGTCGCGGTTTTCCGCGTCCTCCGCCTTGTCCTCTAAGAACCTGACTCTGTCATTCAATGCAGTGACTTGGTCATGAGTTTGAGCTAGGACAGTAGTTGTCTCATCTATTTTGGTTTCAATGGAGTCAGTTCGCTCCCCGAGAGCATCAAGGTCTTTTCTAAGCGCCCAAAGTTCTGTCATAAAGAATTTCTTCATATCTGCGCAGAATGCTTTAAGGTCTTTGCGCCGGACTATCTCTTAATCTCCCTCCTCCTCTATGAGAGGATCCACAACAGGGGCCTTGTCTGATGTCTGCATAGGGATCTCCTTATTTTCGGCTGGGGGTGCTCCATTTTTCTTGAAATAAGTAGTAACCGGTTGGCTTTTGGACCGAGCTGTTTTGCTAATCGGCATCTCTGGTTGTTTATAAATGATGTGCTGTGTAGCGATCAGGTAGAATCACGCTTTTGTCGCTTGTAATTGCGTTAATAGTGCCGGTGGGAGAGGAGCTCTGGGATCAAGTCTCCATTCCCTCCAACAGCCAGCAGGTGTCTCCTTTATTTTTCAATGAAGCATGCACAGCCGGGCAGGGGGGTCCGGGTGGCGTGCCTGGCCACATGTATTGTCCTTGCTATTCTTGGCCTC